>CM056060.1:110245972-110515807 GCA_029574335.1 Rana kukunoris | reverse complement strand
TTTGGTTTTGCCGGCCGTGTGTTTGCTCCACCACAGTGATTTGGTTTTCCCGGCCGTGTGTGTTTGCTCCACTGCAGTGATTTGGTTTTCCCGGCCGTGTGTTTGCTCCACCACAGTGATTTGGTTTTCCCGGCCGTGTGTGTTTGCTCCACTACAGTGATTTGGTTTTCCCCGCCGTGTGTGTTTGCTCCACTGCAGTGATTTGGTTTTCCCGGCCGTGTGTTTGCTCCACCACAGTGATTTGGTTTTCCCGGCCGTGTGTGTTTGCTCCATTGCAGTGATTTGGTTTTCCCGGCCGTGTGTTTGCTCCACCACAGTGATTTGGTTTTCCCGGCCGTGTGTGTTTGCTCCACTACAGTGATTTGGTTTTCCCGGCCGTGTGTTTGCTCCACCACAGTGATTTGGTTTTCCCGGCCGTGTGTTTGCTCCACCACAGTGATTTGGTTTTCCCCGGCCGTGTGTTTGCTCCACCACAGTGATTTGGTTTTCCCGGCCGTGTGTGTTTGCTCCACTGCAGTGATTTGGTTTTCCCCGGCCGTGTGTTTGCTCCACCACAGTGATTTGGTTTTCCCGGCCATGTGTGTTTGCTCCACTGCAGTGATTTGGTTTTCCCGGCCGTTTGTTTGCTCCACCGCAGTGTTTCCCATAGGGAAACTGCTGGGAAAAAGACAGCCAGGAATCACGGCAGGAAAGAGAACATGTTCTAATTTTTCCCACCAGGATTCCCTATGGTTTTCCTGTTAGGAAAACTGCCATGGATCATACACACGGACAGTTTTCCCGGCCAAAAGCTGTCATGGCAGTTTTCCCGACAGGAAAACTAGTCGTGTGTACGAGGCATCACATTGACTTTCTGTTTTGAGAACCAATTTATCAGGGCTCCTTTGTGGAGAAGACACGTGAAGAATTGTTGCATGATTGTATGCATATAAGTAGAATGCCTAATAATATATGCATGTAATTAAGAGAAGAAATCCACAGCTAAGTACAGAACAACATGTATTAATAACAGCTTTCTATATTATTTTTTCACATATTGTTTATGGGATTACTGCTGTAATAACATGATGGGATTGTGTACACAAGAAAGAATGCATGTCCCCTCCATATGACAGAATATTACAATGTTACTGCTGTGTATCGCACCCGTCAATACAAAGTCAATTATATTCGCTGAAGTGCCTTATTGCAATCAAAAGGAATGTGATTTACTATCGCCAAAGCATTGTTTCAAATCACACGTAATCCAACTTAAGCTTTTTAAATAAGCAGAATTTAATATTCAGTTGTTTGGCATCCCCAGAGAAAGAGAAAACTTCAGCACTTTCCTTTAATTCTCTGCAAGTTAATTAAACGTGTGAGCTTTGTGTTTAATCCCTTTTATATCTAAAATAGATCTCTCCGTATTCTGTCTTCCGTGGCAGGCTCTGACCCTATAATCCTATTAAACAAGCAAGATCTGTACTGGAAGAACATTGTGGCTTGATACCAGCAGGGGGCACTACTGTCATCTGCGAATACAACGTGAGCTGCAAGGTATGTGTGTAAGTTTGATTAGTTCATGTCTGGGTAACAGGTTTTTTTCAAGTGAAATTGAGATTGTGCTATATTGATGTGTACAAGCACACCGTCACCCATTATAACACACAGAATTAAATGCAATGTGGTTGAGCCAGCTAAGGACGACAGGGAATGTACAAAACACCAGAGCTGCAAATCAGGCAATTTAAAGTGTTTCCAAATGGCATGGTGCCCAGTTTTATCTCCTATCTCTGAGTAACTTGGCAGCTGGGAGCCCTGGAGTTAGCGTGGTTCTAGAGTCTTGAGGGTTTCACAAAATGGAAGAGATTTCGAAGTTTCTGTTAAATGTTTGGCAGTACATAAACTCAAACCAAGTTCCTTGCATGCCCACAGCGTGACAAATATAGATCTGGTTCAACTCTACATGCTAGAGGCATTAATGCTACAGATAATGCCAGGAATGGCCATAAAATCAATAGGAACTGGTTTAATCCTACATTAGGAAAAAGGCCTTTATGTAACAGGAATTAGCAGTAGAAAGTTCTACGAGTCATGAATTTTGGTTACTGTGGCCATACCTTGTGAAGATTGGAGACCTGTTCTGCCCCAAATTTCTGTTTTTGAAAAGCAGGCAGGCCTGACTATGCTCCAGGGCCATTGCTGGGACATGGTCCTATAGAACTCAGGGCCATAGCATCACCCCAAATAAGCTGTGCACTACCTCAGCGACATAAACTGTGGTCCCTGCCAACTAAAGTTTCCACTGTAGTGACTAAGGTGGCCTTCTCCTCTGTCTAAGCCTTGGCCTTGCTTGGGTAGCTTGCAAATCTGTTTAACAAATTATAATGTTACTGTTGTGCCTTATGCCTTGTACACATGGTCTTACTTTTGACCATGCAAAAGTCTGCCGTTCTCTATCTAAGGCCCGTCGGACTTCCGAGAAAAAAAGTCAGATGGAGGCTACACACGGCCGGACTTTCCGAGAAAAAAAGCCTGTCTGACTTTTTTTCAGCCGTGTGGACGAAACATAAGGTTGACTTAACCACTTCAGCCCCGAGCCTGTTTTTCAGATTCGGTGCTTACGACGAGACTAAAACAGTTTTTTTTGCTAGAAAATTATTTAAAACCCCAAACATTATATATTTTTTTTCTAACACCCTAGAGAATAAAATGGCGGTCATTGCAATACTTTTTCTCACACAAAATTTGCGCAGCGGTCTTACAAGCGCACTTTTTTTGGAAAAAATTCACTTTCTTGAATTAAAAAATAAGACAACAATAAATTTGGCCCAATTTTTTTATATATTGTGAAAGATGATGTTACGCCGAGTAAAATGATACCCAACATGTCACGCTTAAAAATTGCGCCCGCTCGTGGCATGGCGTCAAACTTTTACCCTTAAAAATCTCGATAGGCGACGTTTAAAAAATTCTACAGGTTGCATTTTTTGAGATGCAGAGGAGGTCTAGGGCTAGAATTATTGCTCTCGCTCTAACGATCGCGGCGATACCTCACTTGTGTGGTTTGAACACCGTTTTCATATGCGGGCTCTACTCGCGTATGCGTTTGCTTCTGCGCGCGAGCTCGTCGGGACGGGGCACTTTAAAAAAAATTTTTTTTGGTTTTCGTTTTTATTTCTATTTATTTTATAATGTTTAACACTGAAAACAAAAAAAAAAATTATCACTTTTATTCCTATTACAAGGAATGTAAACATCCCTTGTAATAGAAAAAAGCATGACAGGTCCTCTTATATATGAGATCTGGGGTCAAAAAGACCTCAGATCTCATATTCAGGCTTAAATGCAAAAAAAAAAAAGTCAAAATGTAAACAAATTAAATGTCTCTTTAAGACGCTGGGCGGAAATGACGTTTTTGACGTCACTTCCGCCCAGCAGAGGTATGGGGACGGCTGAGGGAATTTTTTTCCCTCAGTCGCATCCCCGGACAGCCAGCAAGAGGACCCGATCGCCTCCGCCGCTACCGACGGCTACGGTAAGCGGCGGAGGGCGCGGGAGAGCGGCGGGACGTGGGGCTGGTCAGAATTAAAGTGATTGTAAAGTCTTGTTTTTATTTTAAATGAAAAATAACAAACACGTTATATTTACCTCCTCTTCCGCAGTGGTTTTGCACAAAGCAGTCCGGATCCTACTCTTCTCAGTTGCCTCTTCGGTGCTCTTGGCCCCTTCTTCCCGTTGGGTGCCCCCCACGGGAAGCAGCTTGGTATGGGGGCACCTAAGCCATAGTCACAGCTTTCTGTGTCTATTCAGACACGGAGCTGTGGCTCGGCCCCGTCCCCTTTCTTTTCTTTTTGGCTGACTGACTTGACAGCCTCAGACTGGGTTCCAGTCAAGACCCCCCCCCCCCCCATGCTTACTCCAACTCCAGAGCCTAATCAAGGGGATAGAAACTCCATGAAGAGAAGGAATATAAATGCATTATTAGCTGCCAGGGAAGGGCAAATGCTCACCTAACTCAACTTATGCTTAGTACACACGATCGGTTTTCCCGGCGGTCAAAAGTCCACTGGTAAAACCGAGAACCTGCTTGGTTGCTTTTCCCTGTGTACACATGGCCGGTTTTCCCGAGAGGAAAACTGCCAGGACAGCTTTGGTCTGGAAAACTGGCCATGTGTATGCTCCACTGCAGTGTTTCCTATAGGAAAACTGCTGAGCAAAAAAATACAGAGAATTGTGGCGGAAAAAAAAAGAGTTCTAATTTTTTTGCTATGGAGCATATACACGGCCGGTTTTTCCGGCCAAAAGCAAACATGGCAGTTCTCCTGTCGGGAAAACCGGTCGTGTGTACAAGGCTTAACGCTTATTTGCTTACTTGTATGGTAGCTAATGATGCATTTATATTCCCCCTCTTTATGAAGTCTCTATCCCCATGCTTAAGCCCCTGGGGCGGAGTGAAACTCATTGGGGGTGTGGCTTGGCCAGAGCCCAGGCTGAGGCTGTCATTTCACGAATCCACAGGATCTTGCAGTGATGTGCGGCGCATACAGGGGTGGACTGACAACTCATGGTGCCCCCGGGCAATAGAAGATTATGGGGCCCCTGGGCTTACAGATGGCCACCACGCCACAGATTTTTTTACATATTCTCCCTGGTTTTATTGAGTCTGGCAACCTTGATAGGCCCCCTAGTGGCATGGGGCCCTCGGACAGTGCCCGAGAGTGCCAATGGTTAGTCCGCCCCTGGGCGCATAGGACCCTTTTCTGTCTCTTAACACTCTTAGTTTGTTATACTCAGAACCACTTGTCATGACTATCTAGCTGCTAGTATCTAGTTAACTGACTGGACATTCTGTTATTGGGCAAGCTTGAAAGTAATGCCTAGCATGGTGTGGAGGGTTTGCATACCCTGGTGAGCCTGGTGTACAGCAAGAACAGATGTCAGGTTTTATTTCCTGTGGTCCTTTGGGTGAAAGACAGCGAGTCAGAATTGCACCACCTATGGACTGTTACATTGAATTTACTAGGTTGCCATGAGCAGCCTGGTAGACTGTGGTCGAAAGATGGTGTGTGGTAGTGGTGTAGTTGTAGTCCAACCTCTTGTGTTCCATGAACTAAGGTAGGCCTCCTGGCACAGGAACTTCCTTATAAACCCTGCTAGGGTAGCGCTACACTTGTGCATTGAGGGCCCATGCACACCTTTTATCTGTTGAAGCATGTTGCAGTAAGGCAGCCCAATTTTGAATGTGTTCCAAACATGCTTCTTGAATATGATTTTCATAAGTTAGGCCAACCTTTCTCAAACTTTTTACCCCACAGGAACCCTTGAAATAATTTTCAGGTCTCAGAGAACCCATTCTAAAACGTTGTCAAGTGGAGTTTGACTTGGAACTATGCAGGCACGATAAAAAGGAAGGACAGTCAGCTACAGCTTGAGGTACTCCTAACAACCTCTGGAGGAACCCTAGTTGAGAATAGCGCAGTTGGGCTAAGTAAAGGGGCACACCACCAAAAATGTGTTAACTTAGCGACTGACCACATGGAGTGGCGCAGATGGTCACTTTGTATCTGAACTATTTTGGACTTTTTGGTTGTTTTCTTTAGCATTTTGAGACCATATTAATAACAAGTCTAGAGCATGTACAACTTGTGGGTGAAATTCTGGGGAACTTGATAATGATGGGTGTGAGTCTGCTGTTTGGTAACAGATACTGTCAAAAGAAAATTAGGGGCTCTTTTCATACCGATCTTTCTTGATCCACCTGACCCTGGCTTGGTATCAAGAGATCCCAACATTTTCCACTTCTTTTTAAATGATTAAACAGTATTGACTGACATATTCAAGGCTTTGGATATCTTTTTATATGCTTTTCCATCTTTGTAAAGTTTCATTAACTTGTTACGCAGGTCTTTTGAATGTTCTTTTACTACCTCCTCATGGCTTAATGTCTAGCTTGCTTAGTACATCCATGTGAGAGCTAACAAACCCATTAACTACTTATACACAGACACAAATTGTGATTTAAAAAGCCACAAATGTCGGAAATTGACCTTTGTGTGCCACCTTCTGTGTCTGTCCCAAGGCCAAACATTCCAGGGTATGTAAACTTTTTATCAGGACCATTTGGATGATTTCTGTTATCATTATGATTTAAAAAGGATCCAAACAACTATGTGATAATAAATGGCTTCATGTGATTGCTATCCTTAACTGCTTGCCGACCAGCCTTCACAGTTATACAGTGGCAGGTCGGCTTTGCTGGGCGAGATCGTGTAGGTATACGTCATCTCGCTGTTAAGCCAATAGGGGCATGTGGCCGGCGGGCGCGATCACCGCCGGGCACCCGCGATCGCTCGTTACAGAGCGAGAACTGAGAGCGTGTAAACACACAGCTCCAGGTCCTGTCAGGGGGAGAAATGACTTATCGTTCGTTCATACAATGTATGAACAGCGATCAGTCATTTCCCCTAGTCAGTCCCACCCCCCTTCAGTTAGAACACACCCAGGGAACATAACCCCTTCCCCGCCCCCTAGTGTTAACCCCTTTCCTGCCAGTGGCATTTTTATAGTAATCAATGCATTTTTATAGCACTGATCACTATAAAAATGCCAATGGTCCCAAAAATGTGTCAAAAATGTCTGAAGTGTCTGCCATAATGTAGCAGTACCGATAAAAATCGCTGATCACCGCCTTTACTAGTAAAAAAAAAAACATTAATAAAAATGCCATAAAACTATCTGCTATTTTGTAAACGCTATAACTTTTGCGCAAACCAATCAATAAACGCTTATTGCGATTTTTTTTACGAAGAATATGTAGAACACTTATCGGCCTAAATTGAGGAATAAATATTTTTTATTTTTATATATATATATATATATATATATATATATATATATATATATATATATATATATATATATTTATGTGGGATATTTATTATAGCAAAAAGTAAAAAATATTTTTTTTTTTTCAAAATTGTCGCTCTATTTTTGTTTATAGCGCAAAAACTAAAAACCGCAGAGGTGATCAAGTACCACCAAAAGAAAGCTCTATTTGTGGGGAGAAAAAAGACGCCAATTTTGTTTGGGAGCCACGTCGCACGACTGCGCAATTGTCAGTTAAAGCGACGCAGTGCCGAATCGCAAAATGTGGCCCGGTCATTGACCAGCAATATTGTCTGGGGCTTAAGTGTTTAAATAAAAGACAGTTATTTGGCATGATGAGTCATATTTTTTATATTAATGCCAACATGTCATAATTTCTGCCAGGGTATGCAAAATTTTGAGCACGGTTGTAAATAAAACAGTATGATGAAAGCTCCTAATGCACAAGGATAGAGGAGACAATGCTAAGACTTTATATCTGAAAAATCGCTGGATTGCTTGATTTGTTTTAAAGCTCTTGCATTATTAGAGAGTGTGCCATACATTTTTTTTAAAAGGTAAATTCCATTTTATTCCTTTTTTTATTTTTTATTGGAAAATGTATTTACATATTTTGTCTTACCTCCTAAATGTAAGTGGCAGGGACTGGAAGGCCCTATGTGGTAACACAGGAAAATAATTGACATCTTCTGGCAAACAGGACATTCCCATGCTCCCCCTAAGCTGTCTGCTGGCATCATATTGCCTTCAGCTCCTTCCTAACGCCCACACTCTAAACAAGATTCTTTCACAGAGCTATAAAAAGAAGCAAATAAGCTATAAAACATACTTGCACATAGTTCACGAATGCCTGACACAGATTAGCCGCTGACCTTCTACCTCGTAACTTGTTATGAAGCTGCAGTCGGATCACTCGAGGAGAGTGAGGAAATGCCAACTTCTGCCTGTAGCAAACTGATGCCTAGGCAAAGTCGCTGGACTAGTTCAGTTTTTTTTAAGATTATATTGTTGCATGTCAGGAACCTATTGTGCAGATTTACTGTTACTGAGAGTTACACCTTGAGCCATGAAGGACTGTAGTTAGCCACTTCAGCCCCGGAAGGATTTACCCCCTTCCTGACCAGAGCACATTTTGCGATACGGCACTGCGACGCTTTAACTGAAAATTGCACGGCCGTGCGACATTGCACCCAAACAAAATTGACGCCTGGTTTTTATTTTTGCGCTATAAACAAAAAAAAGAGCCAAAGATTGCCAATGAAGTCCACTTCCACTCCTCCATGAATACATCACGGAGATGGTGGAGATCTTGCACTCCTCCACCTTCCATTTGCGGATGCCCCACACATGCTCAATAGGGTTTAGGTCTGGAGACGTGCTTGGCCAGTCCACTAGACTCCGCACCTCAGATGAGCCTGCATTATCTGCCAGAGTGATTGCATGTGGACTGATCCTGCTGGTCTGTGGTAGTCCTGCAATTGCTATAGCAATTGGTCTTCTAGCCTAACTCCTGATCTTGACGGAATATTCAGGCACAAAACATGGAGGCCACTACAGCAAAAGCTGTGGCTCCTTTAAGGCAGCAAATTGCAATGCTGCAGGAGAGCTGCAAGAGTTCGGTGTCACTTACCGAGAAAAATTTGCCAGACTTGAAGGTGTGGTGAAGGAGCAACACGAAGAGATCCATGATCTGAAAAAACAATTGCTGTACCTACATTTCTGAGATGATGCTAACGCACATATGCCTCAACCACCCAAATTTAATGGAGACCGCTGCCATTACAGAGGTTTTCTTAACCAGTGTCACATCTATTTCCAAATGTGACCCACTGCATTCACTTCTGTAAAAATGTGCATCCGTATTCGTTTTTTTTTATACAAAAAAAAACATGGCTGAACTGAACAATAAAACAGAACGTCCATGTGAAACCAGCCTAAGGCCGCGTACACACGAGGAGACATGTCCGCTGAAACTTTTTCCGCGGACATGTCCGATTGTGTATACGGTCTAGCGGACAAAAATTTCTAAGCATGCTTTCGACATGATTCGACGCTTGCGTGGAAACATTGAACTTCCTGGATTGAGCACATCAGTGACTTCTATGTCACGCGTTTTCTGTCCGCGGGGATTTTGGTCTGATGGTGTATACACACATCAGACCAAAATATCCCAGGAGACATGTCCGATGAAAACGGTCTGCGGACCGTTTTTATCGGACACGTCTCCTCGTTTGTACAGGGCCTTAGAGGCATTTTACAGAAATATTTGAGGCCATAAAACATAATTCATCAGCCCTCTTGGAGCAGGTGGGAGACCAGGTACAACAGTTGGAGCTCTCATATGTTACAGATCCCTCTGACTGCAAGGGAGGCATGGATATCAGCTCAGGATTCCCTGAACAAGTTGAGATCCTCCTCCACTGCAGAGCGAATTTTTTTTTTTTTTTTTACTACAATGGCTTTTTATGAAGAAGGGGAGAAAACGGGCCGCCTATTAGCAGATTGCCAAATCTCAACAATCCTCCCCGGTTAGAGGGGCCATCCGCACCTTCATCGGGCAGGTAGTAAATAACTCAGAGTTAATTGTTGCTGAATTGCTTCTTTTTACACTGACCTGTATAATCCATGTGACAACTAATCTGATGAGGCATTAATGTGTTACTTACAATCCATACCCTTACCGGTTTTGACCCAACCAGCCGATTTAGATGCACTGCTCATACTGGATGAGCTGAGAGAGGTGGCCAGTTCTTTCCCTACATATAAAGAACCAGGAAAGTAATTTTACCTAAACTATTGGAAGTGCCTAGTGCCTACTTGAAGGTGGGACTGCTACCTACGTCTATGTCTAGGGCGAATGTTATTCTATTGCTTAAGCCAGGAATAGATACAGTAGACCCAAATTCTTAAATTTCTTTATTGCCAAGTGATGTCAAAATACAGGCAAAAGTACTGGCCTTAATGGTGAACAAAATCATTTCATCTACCATCCATCCAGACCAAGCAGGTTTCATGCCTCGTAAGTCCACAGCTACGAACCTCAGAAGGCTCTTTCTGAAAATGAAGACACCAGCTGATAACACTGGACAGAGAGCCCTGCTATTGTAGTTTAAACGTATACCCATTACTGCCCCAATTCAAAGACAAGATCAATATATGAAACATGTAAAAAGATGTGCAGTACCAGTAAAAGTCCATCAACAAGTCATCCCAGTGATTATCAAAACGTGACTCTTTGCAAATGCATGCAGGTGATAAACGTGGAACAATAGGACACCTCCACCGATAACAGAAATGGCCGCTCACCTCCCAAGGAGGACCCTGAAATCAAACGTGGAATCAAAATCACAGATGTTTTTTTCCAGAAAATCTAGTAAATCGATTAATGATTTGGCACAGTCCTTTCGCAAATTGGGCCACTTATTTGAAAAAAAAAAAGGTTAAGACATGGTGGGATATCGCATCTTTTGAGCAGTATATATTTGCCAAACTTATCCCAAGGTGTCTAAGATGGGATATACCACCTAACGATGGTTTGGTTGATGATGACTCTATGTCTGAGTGAAGCAGTTTCTTTATTAAGAAGGGTCTAGAGTTAATTGAATTTCTCTTAATTCGTAAACAAAGAAAACAAAATATCCTTGATTCTCAAATTAAAGACATCACCACCAGTTTAGAACCTCTTAAAGATAGTGAGGAATTTCTCAAATTATCAGGGGAACTAAAAAACAAGCTCATTAACTGGGATCTAGAGATTCAAACTAAAAAAAAAGAAAAAAATTCATTAGGGATTGGGATGACTTTACTGGGGTTAATATTTTTAAGTGGCAACATACCCCCTCTTCAGTCACTAGTGTCAATGTGGCACATCCCATTAATAAACCTCTTAATGATGTTCAGAAGGGTACGAACATATTCTTTTTCATGAATCCAATCATTATCCCCAGCCTGAAAGATATTTTTCACCTCAGAGAAATTTTCCCCCTAGGGGTGGCAGTAAAAGGGGAAAAAACAGGAGGGGTAGAGGAAGAGGAGGGAGTGCTCCCCCACAATATGGTGCAGTACATGGAACCCTTACCCAATATACCAACTCTCCCAAACCTTGGAGGGAAAATCACCAACATGGGGATAATAGGGATAATAGGGATTCCTCCCAATATGGGAGATCCCAACCAATCCCCACGCATAACCGATTTGCACCCCTCTCACCACTCTTATGAAGGGGGTGATTTTTTAGGGTTGCGCCAGGGACACCAGCCAGACCCCAACACCCTGTACCCTCCCCCAGGGGAGTGGTGGAGACATCCACCACCACATATACCTCCCAGTGCAGGTACCCCAAGAAAGAGAAAAGAAAGAGAGGAAGGAGAGGGGGTAGGCGACTACAAAAGGTCCAAACCTTAATGGGGGCAGGGATATATAATCTAAGTGGGGTTTCCCTCAATGAGGATGAAATTAAGGTCATCGATAGGGGGTCTTAAATTCGCTCCCACTAAGAATTTGAACAAGTTCCAAACGTATGTTAGCTTGCAGAAGTACATTAGGTCTCTTAACATGAAAAAAAATTTTCATCCAATTCCAGTAGATCTGTGGCATCTACCACTAATGAACATTCATGTTTACATAATACATCAATTTTTAACCCTCTTAACACCGATAATAAATTTATGGATGTTTTTAAAAATATGGTTATGAAAGATTTGGATCTATTAAGTGTGAAAAAAGTACAAGATCCTCAATACATTAAAAGAGGAATGGAATCTTTGTAAATAAGGAAAGATATTGTAATCCGTCCTGCGGATAAAGGGGGGGGGGGGGGGTAGTTGTTTTAAGTAAGGAATACTACCAGTCCGAAATGAATAATTTACTCTCTGATGAAGATACATACAGGATCCTTGTTAAGGACCCTATGTTCGACTTCAAAGATGAATTACACCGTATCATCGAGGACGGTAGGGATCAAAAGATCCTCACTAAAAAAGAAGCATTGTATCTTGACCCATTGTTTGTAGAACACCCATTATTTATTTTCTTCCTAAGATTCACAAAGACAGTACTAATCCTCCCGGAAGGCCCATCGTTAATGGGATTGACTCAGTGTCAGCCAGACTGGGTCAGTACATTGACTCTTTATTACAGCCCTTGGTGGTTAAAACTCATGCATTTTTAAAAGACACTAAACATATCATCCAAATCTTGGAGTCTTTAGGATGTTCTTCAAATAGCATACTGGTGACATCCAACGTTAGTTCCCTTTATACCATTATAGGCCATAGTGATGCTATGACTTCGGTTGATTGGGCACTTTTCGCATCATCATT
Organism: Rana kukunoris; assembly: GCA_029574335.1. Taxonomy (NCBI): domain Eukaryota; kingdom Metazoa; phylum Chordata; class Amphibia; order Anura; family Ranidae; genus Rana; species Rana kukunoris. The sequence goes on along the minus strand of CM056060.1, from coordinate 110,503,619 downwards.
ATCCGGCAGACATCAACAATTTGTACTCACCTGTCTTGATTTTTGTCTGTCCAGAAATTACTTCTGGTATAATGGAGATTTTCTTCTACAGACCAGGGGAGTTGCCATGGGGGCTCGTTTTTCCCCCAGTGTGGCTAATATTTTTATGGCCCACTGGGAGGAAGAGGTAATTTTTTCATATCCCCCCCCCCCGCACTAGTCTGCTATCGTCGTTATATCGACGATCTGATTATGGTGAAAGGTCTTCATTAGATGCCTTTATCAGTGGCCTTAATGATAATAATAAAAATATTAGTCTTTCATGGACCATTGACCATGAAAGGGTTGTTTTTTGGACTTGAATATTATTAGAGACACTGGCCACTTCAAGTTGACCAATTATTTTAGACCCACTGATCGCAATGCGTATATTCCCCTGGGGAGTTGTTATCACGGGTCCTGGCTGTGCAACATCCCTAGGGGACAATTTATCAGGTTTACGCCGTAATTGCACACAAGTAAGTGACTTTGTTAGTCAATCACATGTTCTGGCTGACAGATTTGTACAAAAAGGGTACAACAAAAAAAGCCTGGAAGTTGAAATAGATCATGTCCAAAAGTTGGATAGACAAACGCTGGTCTCCGATCGGGTGGTCGATTCTGAATCCAATAATGACAAACATAATTTCAGAATTATTCTGGATTATGATGTCCAGCATAAAGAATCATTGCAAAAAATTGGTCCATTTTAAACAGGATAAGGTACTTGGACCTGTGTTACCAGTAAGGCCACAGTTTATACATTATACATTATACATCCCCTATCCATTATACTGCCCCCCCCCTCCCCAGTACACAGCCCCCCATTTATTATACATCCCCCATCCAATATACATCCCCCCATCCATTATACAGCCCGCCCTCCCCAGTATACAGCCCCCATGCATTATACATCCCCCATCCATTATACTTCCCCCCATCCATTATACATCCCTCCCATCTAGTACACAGCCCCTTTGCACTCCCAGAAGACCCCCAGTCTCCTGGGACAGTGCTGCCAGCATTCTCTACAGTTAAGTAAAAAAGAAAATCACTGTCAGCCCCTTCCACACTGCTCCTCATGTGTCACTCCCATTGCAAAATGAAGATTCCATATACCTCAATAGCTTAATTTTTTTTCACTGACCTGGTCACATGACTGCTCTCCTCTGATGTTACACAGATGGTCATGTGACCGCTCTTCTCCTCCATCAAAGCTACAATCAGAGGAGGAGGAGAGCAGCCAGAAAAAAACTGAGCTATAAAGATATTTACAAGCTTCGTTTTACAATGACACTGACACAGAGCGGTGTAGAATAGGCTGGCAAGTGACTTTTTTTCTCAACTTTAGACTATGCAGGGAGCGCTGTTCCAGGGCCATGGGGGGCGGACCGCCCGATCCCCGCCCCCTTTTGGTAAAACATGATATCGGCGTATAACACACAGGCACTGTTTACCCTTTGTTTTCAGAGGAAAAATGTGTGTGTTATACGCCGATAAATACGGTACTTGTAATTTTGTTATGCCCTTGTCTGTAAAAGTAACAAACTGAAGTGTATTGTGGTACATTGTTTTGCTTCTATATTCATTAAAAACCTTTTGATTTAAAAAATATATATATATTTATTATGTTTGTTGGATTAAAAGATATATTGTACATTTTCTTAACTTTGGCTGTACATTGACAAGCAAAGAGAACAAGTTATACAACTTACAACAGGAAGACCCTTCCATCAAAGCTCTTCTTCTTCTTGCTCATCATTCATTGTATGTGCATAATTTGTTTTTATAAAATCTCATTTAGACTTTGAAGCTATAAAATGTCCTTGGAAATCAGCTCTGCAAAGCCATAACATTATATTTCAAAACGTACATTTGTATACACACTGAGTTTTATCATTTGCAATGAATTAACATTTGATACAACTATGATATCACAGAACAATACGGGTACAGTTCAATGTCTAGTATTGTCTTCTGGAGAATTATATTATATTCATTGTAGCAAAATGAGGACAGGAGTGCTGACTGGAAGCTATTTCATAGTGTCCCAATATAAGTTCAAACTGCTATTGTATCGTTCATCTAGGTAGATGGCTTTTCATCTACCAAGGACAACTGTACTAACCATGGTGCTAACTGGGAATCTGATGTACTGATGGTGGGGAACAATGGAGGATGTTGACTAAGGTGGCTCTGATTTTTGTGGTTTCATGGCCTACTATTCATGAATTTCACTTCTCATACTTCTTGCCAGGACATTTGATGTGCTGACTTTTCTAACATTTCTGCCATTGTTTTTAGTGCAACCTTCTCTCCCCTCCATTGTTCTCTCTATGTATCCTTGGGCTTTAGGCATGCAATACTTTTATTCTTCCCTTCTCTGATCTCTGTTTCTCTCTGGGTGCCATCTACACAGAAACTTCAGTTTTTGTTGTCTACACAGAAATGAAACAAACAGAGATGTCAATGTGCACAAACTTACTTTCTTTTCGTTTTAATGTTTCTTAGCTTCATGCTCCTCTCCTTCAAGTACTTAGATATTTGTCTCTCCTCTGTATCGGGCCCACATATTCTTTTACTCTATCTGCTTCTGTCTCCATTCATAGACTGTTTTCACAAACGATTGCTATATTTTTATTATATCCCCCCCCCCCCCCCTGCGCCAAACAATTGCCCGGATTCACAGACATCGGCGCATATTTATGCCGCCGTAGCGTATCTCTTTTACGCTACTCCGGCGCAGCGTGGAGAGGCAAGCATGGAGTTCACAAAGCAAATGCTCCCAACTCTGCGCCGGCGTAGCGTATATTCGTAGGCGTAAGTCAGCGTAAGTGGAAGTAGGTGGAGGTGTGCGTGATCCATGCTAATGAAGCGTGACCCCATGCAAATGATATGCCGGGCGCCAGACAAGTACTTAAATTGAACTGCGCATGCATCAGGACATGGACTTATCCATGTGCGCATGCGTACAACCACGTCGGAACAACTGCCTAAGATACGCCGGATCACTGCGTACGCCGTGAATGTAACCTACGCCCAGCCAGACCCACGTTGGCCCATATTCACAGACGTCCAACGTAAAATATGTAGGCTTGTGTTCCCTGGTCCATACCTTTGCATGGGTTGTGCCTCATCTATAGGGAATAACTTTACGCCGAACGTAAAACTTACACAAACCGCTTAAATCATGCGCCGGGCGCAAGTACGTTTGTGAATCTGCGTATCTCCCTCATTTGCATATATGAATAGAAAATCAATGGGAAAGCCACATGCGTCCAGCGTAAATATGCGCCCACTCTACGCCGGCGTAGGCAAGTTACGTCGGTGGGATGAAGTCTGTTTGTGGGTAGAGCGCACAGATACGACGGCGCATATTTGTACTTACGCAGCGTATCTGGAGATACGTCGGTGTAAGTGCTTTGTTAAACCGGGCCTATGTGTGTATTTGGTCTTCAAGCCTAAAGTGTTAACTTCAAACCAATCCAGCCAGCAAACACAGCAGGCGCACTTAGCATGGTCACCAACCTATAGAAAAATAACAAGATATACATAAAGTAAATGTAAACCCTATCTGAATGACATTTAGGGGCTCATTATAGACAGAGAATGGATATTGCTATCTGTTTTCTGTTACACTGCTTGACTACGCTCATTGAGGCTCTTCATATTTATATAAATTGGACCAAGCTACATAGCTGGTGAAGCCACAGAGAGAACTGCATGACGGGAGAGCTGGTCTGTTTTTTTTTTTGCAGCGTACACACGGTCGGATTTTCCATCGAAAAAACCTTGGATGGTTTTTCCAACGGAATTTCGTTTAACCTCCCTGGCGGTATGATTCTGTCTGGAATTACGTACCAAAAGCGGTACAATTATTTGCATGGAAATTTGGCGTTTTATACTGTAGGCCTGCAATTCTTAGGAATAACTTGCTTAAATCTGTCCAAACAAGACATCCCGGGTATGATAAAGTTTGAAAAACAAAATCATATTTTTTTATATAATAAAAAACTATAAATAATTATAACAAATTATAATGTAATTATAATAAAAAATATTCAATAATGTAATCAACTCAAAATCACTGAAATTTGCTCAGTTGCAGAATTGTCGCTGTCATTATTTATTTATTTTTTATGACGAATTTCCCCACAAATCGCTATCGCTCAATTCTGCAAGTGATTAAAATTTATTATCGCTGTTTTCTAGCTGATCTAAAACCATTTTTGACATAAAGGGACACTTTTGGTTGCTATGGGCAATCTACAGTTTCCAGGCAGAAAGAACACTTTTTATTTTATAAAAGAACATGTAGGGCACTGGACAGACCACTAGGGACAAGGGGGGTGTGTATTTTTTACATACAGTACTGTAATCTATAAGATTGCATTGTACTGTATGTAAAGTGTTTGTTTACATTTTTGAATTTGGCGCCGTTCTCCACTTCCGTGCGTCGTAACGTCGCAGGAAACGGAGATCGGCGGCACACGGGGACGCTGTGTGAATCGAGCGAGCACCCGCTCGCTCACACAGCGTGGATGCATCGCTGGATCCAGGAAGAAGGTAAGCCAGCGCGCGCTGCAGGCTCTGCATGGCTACCCCGAGCGTGACTCGGGGATACCGTTCTTAGCAGAAAAAAACACCCCGAGTCACGCTCGGGGATACCGCCAGGGAGGTTAAGCTTGGCTTGCATACACACGGTCACACAAAAGTTTGACCGTCAAGAACACGGTGACGTACAACACTACGACGAGCCGAGAAAATTAAGTTCAATGCTTCCGAGCATGCGTCGGAATTTTGCGCTTTGGAATTGCTACAGACGATTGGATTTTCCATATGAAAATTTGAGAACCAGCTCTCAATGTTTTCTTGGAGGAAATCCCGACAGCAAAAGTCCAATGGAGCCAGGGGCGGACTGACCATTGGAGTTCTCGGGCACTGCCCGAGGGCCCCATGCCACTAGGGGGCCCCATCAGGGTTGCCAAATTCAATAAAACCAGGGACAGTATATAAAAATCTGTGTTTTTTTTTTTACATCTGTCCCTGATATGTTTAAAACAGACATGCTTTTGATGTGAAAATCCTGAGATTTTAGCTGCGATGCCTCCTGGCATGGTGGCCCTCTGTAAGCATGGGGGCCCCATAATATTCTATTGCCCGGGGTCCCCATGAGTTGTCAGTCTGCCCCTGAATGGAGCATACACACGGCCGGAATTTCCATTCAAAAGCTTACATCGGACTTTTGCTGTCGGAATTTCCGATCGTGTGTACGGGGGAATTTGAGTTTTACACATCTAACCAGCAAAGCCAGCAGGGCACAGAGAACATTATAAAAGCTGAACTCTACATTGAGCCAGCTTGGCACAAATTAAACAAGCATATGTAGCGCTCAACCCCTAAATGGCCCACTGATTTGGTCCCAAGATTTTTTCCTCAATAGGTACTCTAGCAGCCAGGCACACAGTCTTAGTCACTCCTGATTCAATGATTGGTCTAGGGGTATTTTTTTTCTTGTTTTATTAAAATAAACTTGAGCTTGGATGTATTCAGCAACAGTAAGTAGTAACTTGAGGACACATCTTCTCAGAGATTATACGTAGATATACCATGAACAATGTCTACTTTAAGTACAGGCTGACTCGTTTGCAAGAGGGATAGCAGCAGCAAACATGCTGTCATCTCACACACGGGTCTGTACTCACTAATGCTCTTGGATATTTGAAGGCCTTCTGCCAATGTGAATTTTCCAGACCAGATCCTAAAAGACGTCCCTCAGACAGCTCCAGCAACATTCACTATAGTATGCCCCCCCCCCAGCTAGCATAGCTGGGGCCTCAGTGAGCACTGCAGTAGATAACATTCAGTTGGACTGCCCAGAAGGACAGCAGCCCTTCAGGCTGAAACCTCCTCCTCCTGGACAAGAACCCCTCTCTTCCAGGCCCCACACTATTTATGTTCCCTCCCAGCTACCATCTGGGCACCCTCCCAGACACTCCCAACCCAGGATCTTGCAGAAGGGAGGGGGAAGCAGTCAATCCAACCAAAGCAACCAGTGAGATACAAAACAGAAAATCAGCTCAAGTTATTACAGTAGACCAAATAACTAGTTACCTAACCTAGCACCTATCTAGCTATACATACCTCATAACTGAGCAGCCTATGTGGAAGCTGTAGAAAACTGCAGCAGCCTGAGCTAGTACAGTGATGGCTGTGGTTTATATTGGTGCTGCGCTGAGCAGTTTCTCTTCTGCTACTAACCACATGGGGTCACTTGCTTGGCAAGCCCACCATTCAGATAATGTCTTGCATTAATCTTAGTGAGTGCAAAGCATTCTCTGATTGGATGGGATGGAGAAAAAAGTTTTTCCCTTTAAAGGCAGTCATGCTGAATAAGTGAACCCCTGTGGCTACTATGGGAAAGGTAAGGCATTTGGCACAGCATCTGAAAAAAGAACAGCGATTCATAGTAGTAGCTCAGGCTAATACAAAGATTTCAGCTTCCACAAAGCCAATCAGGTATCACATTTGCTTACTTACATTGTGCCGAACTGGTCCAATGTAAATATACAAAATATATGATTCCTGGAGTTTAGCTTTAACGTATATTGATGCGGTCATATTGCTGCTTTTTTGATGAGCCCCTAACTTTAGTGTATCATAAACAATAATTTTAACTTTTCTTCCAACTCCTGTAACTTTTTTATCTTCTTGTCTCTGTAATCCTCAAATTTTCTTTAGCCTCTTTGCAACCATTCCCTGTCTACATCCATGTAATCCATCATGACTGCATAGCATTTCTCAGGTTGTGTGTTAAAATGACAGTTTGCAATCTCGATTGGAAGCCTGTGTAACAGGGTAACAATACAGGGGGGAACAGGGAATAAGCACCATCACCCTATAACATCAAGTTCCAAAACAAAGACCTTTACGGCAGGATTACCAGGCATTGTTTTAATAAAGACTGTAGAATGAAGGCAGTTTTGTTGCCTTAAAGGAACACTAAAGGTTTGGTTTTTATTAGATCAATTGATTGCTGTAAGCTAAAGCATTTAAATATCACTTACCTCGTTTTTCCTTTTTACCTCCAAAATACAGAAATCCAGGTTTGAAAATGCCATTTCCTGTCTCCCGTCTTCTTGCTTTCCACCAGCATCTGAGCCGTTTTGCATGGTGGAAAGCAAGAATGTGCTCACCCCCTCCCTATGACTACAGCCCTGCGTGAAGATGCTCTCTTTTCCCTCACAGGCATGGAGGCTAAGCCTAATGGGAACTGTAGTTCCCATTAGGCCGTGATGCAGCAAGAATGAATGCGCACCACAAACCAGGAAGTCAGTGAGAATAACGATTCAGGAGTGACATAGGTGAATAAAACAGCTCGATTTCAACAGGTATCAAACTAGTTATAATGCAAAACATTACTTTTTACTTTATCAGCTACTGTCAGACTTTAATTTAAGAGGAAAATATTTTTGTCTTTACAACCCCTATAATAAATGGTCACTGCAAAGAAAAGAATACTCACTTTTCCCACCACCTGTGCCACCAGTCGCCACTCTCTTGTAGGGCTACGGCATCCGAAGAATTTTTGGCATCCAATACTTTTTACCTTGTCTTTCACTATGCTCTGTGGTTCCATCAGCTGGCCCTTTGTCAATGAAGGGCACAGTATGCAGGTGAAACCACAGAACTCAGTGGAGGACCAGGAATGCTGAAGATCAGGAGCGGCCCATCCATTAAGGGTGCACGGGTGTCATTTCCCTTATGCATCACCGCCACCACCCCCTATCTATGCGTCAGACCCTTTTTTAGGATGCTGGGCGCATGGATTCCAATGCAGAGAAGTGTTTTCTTGAAGCACCTGATTATTATTATTATTTAGGTACTTAAGTTTTTAGTCTAGTGACAGAGTCGCTTTACATTTTTGAAAATTACCGTTAAATATATTACCATAATAAAACCCCATTCCAGACACAAGAAAAAAAATACCCCTGCAGTGGGGCCAACCACACTGCAAGGGTTAAGAGCTTATTTTTGCCTAGGGCAGGGATCTCCAAGCTGCACCCATCCAGCTGTTGTGGAACTACACGTCCCATGATGCATTGTAAAACATTCACAGACATGACTAGGCATGATGGGAATTGTAGTTCCTGACATCCTAAAAAAATTCTTCCTCTCAAAATTTGGCTAAGATCATTTGTACACTTTGTGTGACTTCTCATTGCATTTCATCTCTGTAAGTCCTCTCTGATGTAGCCTACCCACTTCTCCTTTAATAGCCATGTTACTAGCTGTAGTGTGCTCCTGCTTTTAGCCGGGTCATAAAGCACCAACAGTTACAGAAATAGACCTAGTTGAATGGTAAGATAGAAAAGTTCTGCTTATTGTCTGCCCAGACAGATTTTCTTTTTTTTTTTCCTGGACACAACTTATCATTTTGGGGGCATTGTGAAGCCAAGGACACGTGAAAATCTTAATATCTAGAAAAATCAGGCTATTGACGAAAAATATGTCAGCTTTTTTGTTTTATTGTAACTCTAATGTACCAATAAACGGCACTTCAAGGATTACAATTTTGCCAGCTCTTCTTACTACTAAACAACATACATCCTGTATCTTTCCTGAGGTTACCTAAAGCATGTAGGATGAGGAGCAATGTTTTGTTTTACCCTGTGTCTAAAGAAGACCTCTTCTATAGGAGACTATATGTATATGTTTAAAAAAAATCATTTTATTGTTCTCCACTGGTAGTACCCTCCTTGTATAGAGCAGGCTGTTGGATACATTTAGTCTGGCTCCCTTGTAATCAGTGGTTTATTATCAAGGGCTAATAAGTGTTCCACAGGCTGCTGTTCTATTACTTCCCTGTCTTCTAGAGTTTTCTAGAAGTATAGTGGGAGGAGGGACATAATAAGCAGCCTGAATATTAACGGAATTCCAGCCAACCCCTTGGAAGGCGTGCTCAGAAGGTGGAGAGAGAGCTCATAAATGGTCTAAAGGCCTGAGCAGCAAGTGCAGTGGTCCTGGATCCAGTCTTGCAAGAGAAGACCTCTTTGAGGGGGCTCTGCTTCCTGGTGCAGGATCTGTCACGATCAGGCGTCGGGCTCAGAGGCCAATTGCTACAGCAGTGGCAGGACAGGCAGAAGACACAGGCTCCCCTGATGTGCGAAATCTAAGTACTAGCTGGTTTTCCCCAGAGCTCCTAATGGTGGAGATGGATTTAACTGCAAGCTAGTACCAGGTCGCGGTCCTCAAATTTGCCCCACCAGGATGTGAGCAAGCCGGGTTACAGTAGCGGATGAGCAGATAAGAATGAAACAGCAACATGGTCAGTAAACAAGCCAAGAGATTAATCACGAGTGGTTACAGGATGGGATCAGGCAGAAGAGTAGTCAACAAACAAGCCGAGGGTCAAACACGGGTGGTTGCAGATACAAATGGCAGCAGAGCAGACAAGTCGCAAGGCACTGGCTGGGAAGACACAATAACCTGGCAAAGAGGAAGTGCTGAAACAAGGCTTATGTAGAAAGTTCATGGGGGGAGCAAGGGGTTCAAGGTTCAAGGCAATCAAGACACAAGGCAGGAATGTCCAAACGGATCAGATAGGTTTGTCGAGCAGATCAGACAGGGAGCTGTCCAGCATCCCAGATAGCTCAGTGGGAAAAGACAATGCCAGACACTGAAGAGGTCCCAGGTTCAAGCCCAGGTCCTCACAGTACTCCCCTCCTCTCAGGACGTCCTCCGGACTTCCTAGGTCTTGGCTGGTGAGGAAACCTTTTGGTGGAATACTCTTCCAATCTATGGGAGTTAACCTTATTATTCCTGTAGAAGTGCCGGGGAGATTCTCCTCGCTTGCAAGGTTTTTTCAAATACCACCAGATCCTGTTTACAGACTATGGTGCCATTTGAGGCATACATGCAGTCAGGTGGTAGAATTTCCTTGGCAGGACAGGAAGTATTGATGGTATCAGGAACAGGTGTTTTCTCAGGAGGTAGCAAAGGGGTCTCTGGAGCAGGCGGAGGTTCTTTGGTAGGACAGGGTGATGTTACTGCATTTACCACTGTGGAGTGTAGATTGACTACTGGAACTGGTTTGTTGTCAGGAGGTTGCATAGTTGTTGATGATGGTAGGGGTTTCACAGGGGTATTGGTTGCGGGTTCAAGAGGGGCACTGGCCTTGTTGACCACCGTAGTCTGGGAACCCACTTGTGTCATTGAACATGGACAAGCCTTACAGCAACCTTGGCAGTTCACAGGCCGAACAGCAGTGATAGCAGGATGAGTCCCAATAGTACACACTTGAAGAACCTTTGTCCGAGGTGGGCAAGTTGGGCAGAGGGAGATAAGGTGCCCTTTTTCTCCACAATAGAAACAAAGGCCACAGCCTCTCCTCCGCTCTCTTTCACCTTTAGACAGCTTGGTCTTAATGACCCCGATCTCCATAGGTTCCACATCTTCCAGGGTAGGTGTGTGTATATCCACAGGAACGCCAAGGCTTTGTGGTGTTAGGGCTTCACGGCTTGGCACATAATGGGATGGCTCCGAGTCGTATCTGTACAGGGTATTCCTGTCCCTGGGTCCTCGTAGGCCACATAAGCTAGGAGCAGACTTGGGAACCCTGGTTTTCTTGGCAACTGTACAGTGAGAGTCCAGGGCTAACGTAAATGCTTCCCAGCTGTCCAAGACTGGACTTCTTTCCTGTAATACCTGATGAGCCCATGCTTTGATTGGTCCAGTGAGCAGGTTGACAGTAGCACACACCTTTATATAATCGGTGGCATAGATCCTAGGCTTAAGAGAAAACAACAGCTCGCAATCCATCTTAAAGCAGAAGAATGATGCATGGCTACCATTAAACCTCTCTGGCATCACCACAAATGGCTCAGGGCATGCTGGTTCCAGGGCTGGGCATACTGTACCTTTCAGTAACAGAACTTCTTTCTGCAGCTCCAAAATTTGCTGCCTGAGTGGAGCCACAGCCTTTGCTATAGCGGCCTCCATGTTTTAGGCCAGGTTATTCTGTCATGATCAGGCGTCGGGCTCAGAGGCCAATTGCTACAGCAGTGGCAGGACAGGCAGTCACTTCTGGCAGATGACACAGGCTCCCCTGAGGTGTGGAATCTAAGTACTAGCTGGTTTTCCCCAGAGCTCCTAATAGTGGAGATGGATTTAGCTGCAAGCTAGTACCAGGTCGTGGTCCTCAAGTTTGCCTCACCAGGATGTAAGCAAGCCGGGGTACAGTAGCGGATGAGCAGACAAGGATGACACAGCAGCGTGGTCAGAAAACAAGCCAAGGGATCAATCACGAGTGGTTGCAGGATGGGATCAGTCAGAACAGTAGTCAACGAACAGGCCGAGGGTCAAACACAGGTGGTTGCAGATTGGGTTTAGGCAGTTGAGAAGTCCAGGAACAGGCCGAGGGTCAAACACGGGTGGTTGCAGATACAAATGGCAGCAGAGCAGACTAGTCACAAGGCACTGGCTGGGAAGGCACAATAACCTGGCAAAGAGGAAGTGCTGAGACAAGGCTTATATAGGAAGTTCATGGGAGGAGCAAGGGGTTCAAGGTTCAAGACAATCAAGACACAAGGTAGGGATGTCCAAACGGACCAGATAGGTTTATCGAGCAGATAGCTCAGTGGGAAAAGACAATGCCAGACACTGAAGAGGTCCCAGGTTCAAGTCCAGGTCCAGACAGGATCCCAGTGGAAGTTTTGAGGAAGACACAAGGTCTCAGCTAGGCTTAGCTAGGGGGCCTATTTACAGATCTGTTTCTGGAGGATCAATTTGGGTCTGGAGAAGCTCACTGGAGAGAGGCAGGAGAAAGTTAGTGGAAAGAGCCATTCTGTTCTATGGTGGTAAAGGAGGAGATGAATATCATTCCTCTGCAGACTATATAGGTGTCACCAGGGCAGCAGTAGTCCAATTGGACATTGCAACACTGCGTGACCTTGGCGGCTATTTTTAGTGTGGTCAATGCTAAAAAATAGCAGTGCCCCACTTTATTTGGCACATTCTTGCAAGTGGCTAGAGTAGGGAGATTGAACACATTTGTCAGTAACAGAGAATTAGCCCTAGGGAAGGTTTCAGGAGGGACAGATGAAGCATGCCAAATCGCAAAAAGTAGTACAGGAACTACTTTTTGAAATCGGTGCAGCGCCGACAACGGTGACGGTGCCATTGCCGACAATCAACCAGGGCTAACACTTTCAAAATTACAGAAAACAAAAAAATCGGCGTCTGCAAAAATTTGGGCACCCTGCAGAGTTAATATCTTGTACTGCCCCCTTTGGCAAGTATCACGGCTTGTAAATGCTTTTTGTAGCCAGCCAAGAGTCTTTCAATTCTTGTTTGAGGTATCTTTGCCCATTCTTCCTTACAAAAGTCTTCCAGATTTCTGGGCTGTCTGTCACGCACTGCTCTTTTAAGGTCTATCCATAGATTTTCAATTATGTCAGGAGATTGTGAAGGCCATGGCAAAACCTTCAGTTTATGCCTCTTGATGTAATCCTCCATGGATTTTAAGGTGTGTTTAGGATCATTATCCATTTGTAGAAGCCATCCTCTCTTTAACTTCAGCTTTTTCACAGATGGCATCAAGATACCATCCAAAATTTGCTGAAATTTTATTGAATACATTTTCCTTCTACACGTGAAATGTTCCCTGTTCCACTGGCTGCAATACAACTCCAAAGCATGATTGATCCACCCCCATGCTTAACAGTTGGACAGAGGTTCTTTTCATTAAATTTGGTGCCCTTTCTTCTTCAAACGTACCTTTGCTCATTCCGGCCAAAAAGTTCTATTTTAACCTCATCGGCCCACAGAACTTGTTTACAAAATGCTTCAGGCTTGTCTATATGTTCATTTTCAAAGTACAAATGCTGATTTTTGTGGTGAGGATGTAGAAAAGGTTTTCTTCTGATGACTCTTCCATGAAGACCATATTTGTACAAGTATCTCTTTATAGTGGAATAGTGTACCACAACTCCAGTGTCTGCCAGATCTTTCTGGAGGGATCGTGCAGTCAAACGTGGCTTTTGAATTGCTTTTCTCACAATCCTGCGAGCTGTTCTGTCTGATATTTTTCTTGGTCTTCCAGATCTTGCTTTAACTTCCACTGTTCCTGATGACTGCCATTTCTTAATTACATTCAGACCAGAGGATATTGACATCTGAAAACGCTTTGCTATCTTCTTATAACCTTCTCCAGCTTTGTGAGTGTCAACTATTTTCAATTTTTAGTTTTCTAGACAACTGCTTAGAAGAACCTATGGTGTTGGGGCAAGGTCAGATGAGTCTGGCCATTTAAAACCTTTGAGATTGACATCACCTGGTCTTCCCAGACGATGATTGAGAACAATCCATGACACTGGCAGGTCTCAGCTTTGCAAAGGGGGCAGTGCATGCTATAAATTCTGTAGGGTGCCCAAACTTTTGCAGATGCCATTTTTTTGTTTTCTGTAATTTTGAAAGTGTAAATGATGGAAATAAAATCTAACTTTTTTTTGACATATTATAAGAATGTCTAATCTGTAATTTGATGCCTTTTGGAGATTTTTCCATCTTTCCTTGGCTTCGTTATGCACATTAATACAAATTTTAACTGGGGTGCCCTAACTTTCGATCCCCACTGTATGTAACTATGTAAAATGACAAGGAACATGTTAAAGCTTACATGAGATTGCAGTACTGTGATAAGGTCTATATATATAATTCATAAAGAAAGATCTATATTTGGCCCCTTCTTGGTGTTACTTGCTTTGTCTCACACGCGTAATACTTACAAGGGAATCAGGGTCAGAGGTCTGACAGGTACTGCTCTATTAACTGCCTGACCTCACACACTGGATCCCGACTTCTGGGTATACATGACTGCGCATGAAGCCAGTAGTTAATTGCACTTTTCTTAAAGGAAATGTCTAAAGAGAATGCGTAAATCATAAAGGGAATGTTTAAAGCGTGGGAATGTTATAAAAGTCGTGTTACTATAATTTGCAATCTTTTATACCTTATGCTGCTCAAAAATTCCCAGAATAAATGTATAAACTGTTCCCTCCGCTGTACACCTATAAATTTGTGTAACACATTGAATAATATAAAAATGAAACAAATAATAAAGTGTCAACAAGGGTATCTTCAAAGCTAACACATATATATCATTAAAGGATTCACCTAAAATATAAAAATACAGTATAATACATTTCCATAATAATCTTTCACCATTCAGGTGTCCCTGAAGGGCCCATGAAAAATTCCAAAAGATAAGAAACACATAGGGCCAGATTCAGGTAGATGAGAGTATCTTTCCTCTGGAGTAACGCTTCTCATTTACGTTACTCTGAAGACCCTTTCAGCGCAATTCCTGTAATTCACATAGCAGTTGCGCGTAAACTTGCGCCAGAGTAACGATAATGCGCTGGCGTAACCCGACGCAAGTGGAAGTGGGTGTGATCATATGTAAATGATGGGCGGAGGCCGGCGCAGAGGCTTACGTTCAGCGCATCATCCACGGAGCATGCGCAGTGAGTGCGGCTCCCCTCGCCCCCTTGTGCGCATGCTCACAACTTCCGTCGGCACCACTTCCTGGGAAACGTCAGCGCAATGCGTTCCGCTGGGCGCTTAAAAGCGCTGGCGGAAACGCCATTCCGGCGCAAAAGTAGTTCCGTTTCCCCCCACCCCAGGGAAGATACTTTTGCTCTGTAATGGCTGCTCCCGCTACCCCCAGAGAGAGGAGGAACCTCAATTTTAATACCCAGGAGGTCTCTGTCATTATCTCGGCTATGGAGACGGAGAATGAATTTCTCCATGGCAAAAAAAGCCGCAAGACCAGCCGGGAGAGGAAGCAGGGCATCCTGGAGTCGATTGCTGCCAGGGTCAATGTCCTGGGCTACTCCACCCGGACTGCTGGGGACATACAAAAGAAAATAAATGACCTGCGGCGCAAGGTGAGGGACAAGGTGGCCTCCATCAGGAGGCATGAGAGGGGCACAGGTGGTGGTCCCCCATGTCCTGTCACCCTGACCGCAGAGGAGGAGGTGGTTGCTCGCTGCCTGGAGAGGGAGCAGGTGGAGGGGGTCGCAGGCTATGACTCCGTGGAGGAAGGCACAAGGACAGGTAAGTGTTTTATAATCCCCTATTTGATGTTTTGCATTTGGGGGGGGTGGGGGGGGACATGTGCCAAGTGTGTGGGACCACCAACATGTGTCTGCTTTGTGTCATCCACAGATGACGGAGCTGGGCCATCATCTGTCAGCCTGCATTCCACCCCATCCCCCCCACGCCATCATGTGCCCGAGCCACTGGGTGGTGAAGAGGTTGTGGAGGAGGAGAGTGGCCACACCACACCTGCCGAGGTGGTTGTGGAAGATCCTGCTGTGGCAGAGCAGGACTTTTCATTAGTCTTGTCTGTCTCCTCCCCTTCTCCTGGCCCGTCTGTCGTCCCCTCCCCCATCCTTGGAAGCCCCTCAAGGGCGACACCTTCCACCCGAGGACATCCATCTTCGGGCCCCAGGAAGGCGACCCAGAAGACCAGGGGGGTGTCTGATGGTGTCCAGGACCAGTTGGCGAGGGATCACGCCAGACAGACAGAACAAATGGGGGCCATAGCGGACCACTTGCAGAAAGTGTCTGACAGCCTGGGCTCCGTTGCCAACCTCAGCAACGCAGTGCAGGATGTCAGCTCTAACTGCGCTGCAGTGGTCACCACTTTGGGGGAGGTGCAGGGGGATATCCAGCACCTTACTGCAGCCGTCCAGGCCAACACTGCTGCCATCCATGGGAACAGTGCTGCCATCCGTGAGCAGGGGAGGCTGAGTCGGCGGGCCCAGCATTACCAGATGACCCGTCAGCTCCGGATGCAGGCCCAGACGAACACATACCTTGGACGGATAGCCAGGGCCTTGGAGGGCACGCAGGCCACACCTGCCAGGAGTGGCCCACCTGGGGATCAGCCACCTCCAGATGCCCCCCCACCCCCACCCACTCCATCCAGGCAGCTGCGGAGCCAGAGAGGGGCCCCCAGAAGAAGCCCCCGGCATCCCCGATGAGGCCTTTTTTTTGTTGCTGGTTTTATATTATTATTTTTGACATACTCAGGTCATGAGTTTATTTTTTTTTTTTCTCAGGTTATGAGATTATTTTTCTTGTATTGATCAGGATATGATCTTTCTAATTTATTTTTGTACTGCACACGGTCAGGAGTGCAGGGGACAGTGTGAATGGTGTGTGAATGTGAGAGGGTGGCACTCCTGAAAGTAAGGGGTGTCACCCTCGGCCGTGGTGGTGAAGTGAACCCCACGGCTGTATGAATGACGTGTGAAAGGTGTGTGAATGGACAGTGACATCATTGGGGCCTTGACGCTGGCGTTACTGCTCCCAACTCCTACATGCTGGACTTGGGCTAATCCAATGCGATGTGCATGTGGTGTGTGTGATCTAGGGACATCAGTGGTGTACACGCGTGCACTGTCTGTGTAATTAATGTTTTGGGTTAGTGTCCAAAGATGCCTACGGCGAGGACCCTCCTGACTGCTCTTCCATCAGCAGACTGGGTGTCCTCTGGCAGGGGGGGACTGTGTGGGTCGGGGGTCAGGTCATCACGTATGTCAATATGCAGGCCTTTTTTCATAGCAAAGTTATGTAGTATGCAACATGCACCGATGATCTGACACACAAAGGTAGGGGAATACAATAGGGCCCCCCCAGACTTATCCAGGCAGCGGAAACGGGACTTCAGGAGCCCAAATGTTTGCTCAACCACTGCACGGGTTTTGATGTGTGCTTCATTGTATTTTCTCTCTCCTCTGGTTTGGGGGTTCCGGAAAGGAGTCATTAGATGGGGTCCCAATGCATATGCAGAGTCACCTGTAAGGTAAAAGACAGGAGAATGTTAGTCATGCATGTGCGATTTCTGTTGTGCATGACGGGAGGGGATAGTCATGCCTGACTCCCTTGTCACTCACCAACCAGCCAGCTGTCCCCATACATGTTCTGGTTAAATTCTGCTGGGATGGGGCTCTGACGGTATATGAAACTGTCATGGCTGGACCCGGGGTGTTTGGCACGGACGTGCCATATGAGGCGTTGGGCATCGGCTATCACCTGTACGTTGATGGAATGCCAATGCTTCCGATTGCGGTATATGTGCTCTGTGGCACTGGGGGGCTGTAGGGCCACATGTGTGCAATCAATGGCCCCCACAGTGCGTGGGAATCTGGCAATGTTGTAGAAATCTGTCATTGCCTTCTGCCGCAGCTCCTCAGTGGTGGGTCTGATGAACTGGTTGGACATGCGTCTGAGGATTGCAGGGACAACCTGGTGCACACATCTGCTTATGGAGGATTGTGACATCCCAGCCACCACTCCACTTGTACGCTGGAATGATCCACTTGCAAGGAAATGGAGTGTTGCCAGGACCTTCACCAGTGGCTGCACTGCTTGTGATCGGTGTGTCTTGCTGGTGATGTCATCCTGCAGGGTTGTGGTTAGTTCAAGTATTGCATCAGGGCTGAATCTGAAGAGGCGATACACCTCCTCATCCCCCATGCCAAAGAGGTTCATACGAGTGCGGTATATCCTCTCACGTGCCCGCCTTCTTGGTTCCAGGGGACCCATCAGTAGTTCTAGGACCACGAGTGCCCCTGGCATGTTGGCACACAGAGGTGTTGTCCTTGCAAGTGGGGGTGCTCAGCAAGCTCCTATCGTCGGTAACGCTGCTGTAGCTGCTCTCCTGCTGACCTGTGACCGTCTGGAGTAAAGATAAAGCAGCCTTTTGTAGAAATAACTTTGCGCTGGACGGATCAGATACGCGCGGCGCATGTAGCCAGCGTATGGTGCTAATCCGTTCGTGAATTGGGAAATCTCCCTCATTTGCATATTTGCAGGGGAAATCAATGGGCGCGACTGATGCGCCCAGCGAAAATAAACGCTGACGATACTCTGGCGTCGGAACGTTCCGCCGGTCGCAAATGAGCCGTTATTGGGCGCATCTAGTTTGGTGGGTACGGGCACATAGAAACGTCGGCGCATCAGCACAGTTACGCGGCGCATATCCAAATACTCCAGCGCAAGTGTTCGTGAATCTGGCCCAATGGGCGCGACTGATGCGCCCAGCGAAAATAAACGCTGACGATACTCTGGCGTCGGAACGTTCCGCCGGTCGCAAATGAGCCGTTATTGGGCGCATCTAGTTTGGTGGGTACGGGCACATAGAAACGTCGGCGCATCAGCACAGTTACGCGGCGCATATCCAAATACTCCAGCGCAAGTGTTCGTGAATCTGGCCCATAGGGTACAACAGAAGCATGCCAACCTGTTGTGTAGATCACTGGAAGGAAAGACATGGAGGACAGTGGTTATGCATATTGGATAGTGCTATTGGGAAACTAAAAATGCATATGTTATATTGTTTTTGTGATTTTTACCATAATTAATGGTATTTTAAAAGTCAAAACCTGTTTTATTTTATTTTTATATCTGTGACTTAACAGGATGGTATCATTTGGAGACAAGTGTGGCATTTAGTTAGAAGAAGATAATGTAGATTGGGCCATATTCCCATCAAATCAGGAAGTAGATTAAAGTTAAATATACTCCTCAATAGCCCAAAAATATATAAATTTTTGTGTTGACTTATTGCTTTATTAACCACTTAAGACCCAGACCATTATGCAGGTTAAGGACCTTGCCCTTTTTTGCGATTCCACACTGCTTGCTTTAACTGACAATTGCGCGGTCGTGCGACATGGCTCCCAAACAAAGTTGGCGTCCTTTTTTTCCCACAAATAGAGCTTTCTTTTGGTGGTATTTGATCACCTCTACAGTTTTTATTTTTTGCGCTATAAACAAAAATAGAGCGACAATTTTGAAAAAATTGCAATATTTTTTACTTTTTGCTATAATAAATATCCCCCAAAAATATATATAAAAAAAGTGTTTTTTTTCCCCTCAGTTTAGGCTGATACGTATTCTTCTACTTATATGCGTTAAAAAAAATCGCAATAGGCATTTATTAATTGGTTTGCGCAAAAGTTATACCGTTTACAAAATAGGGGATAGTTTTATGTCATTTTTATTAATATTTTTTTTTTTACTAGTAATGCCAGCAATTTTTTTTGTGACTGCGACATTATGGCGGACACATCGGACACTTTTGACACATTTATGGGACCATTGTCATTTTCATAGCAAAAAGGGGTTAAGTGTGCTCTAAGGGAGTGATTCTTACTGTAGGGGGGCGTGTGCTGTAGGTGTGATGTCACTGGTCGTCGTTCCCTATATCAGGGAACAGACGATCAGTGACACTGCCACAGTAAAGAACAGGGAAGATGTGTTTACACACACCTTTCCCCATTCTTCAGCTCCTGTGACCCGATTGTGGGACACTGGCGGCGATCGGGTCTGCGGGTCCCACGGGCGTGGTCACGGAGCTTCAGACCGGGTCACGAGTGCTCGTGACCCATGGCTGTGCTCTTAAAGGTGACGTACAGGTACGTGCCTGTGCCCAGCCATGCCATTCTGCCTATGTATATCGGTGTTAGGCGGTCCTTAAGTGGTTAATTACATTATAAAAGGAGCAGTAACATTGTCAACCTGTACACAGAGCAGGGCTGTAGGAGGGGCCCCACCCATTTCAGGTTCCCTGCAGAAAATGACAGGAGTGGACGGATACAAGACCAGTTACTCAAGGAGAGAGAGCAGCATGACCAGTCTTTATTACAAGATGCTCATGCACAGAGGCAACCTTTCACACAGGACTTACTGCACAAATCTGCAAGAAATCTGGTAGAAATATAAGATTCAAGGAAGGAATACCCATGCCTCTTGTATCTAGATGGTATTTGCTTTTCCCAAGGTTCAGCTTTAAAGGAGTGATTATTAACAAGCTCTGTCTGGCCTCCCTATCTCTAAGAGGTCATTCATTGTGTTGAGCTTGTAGGCTGTAGGAGCGCAGGTGGTGGCACCCCAGAGAGAAGGCACGACACACACAGCGGTTAAAGTTGCAGAAATTGTATTATCAAACGTCCAACTTACAGTAACAAAGTCTATGCAGCAGCTTAGAACTGGGAGCAGTACTCACAGAAGGTTATACTGATATGTACAGAGACCGGTAGCACCTGCCACAGAAGGGGTAGCTTGAAGGCAGATGCAGCAAGGAGTAGTAGCATAAAGGTTCCTATTTTGAGCTCTCGCGACAGTCCCTACGATGTCCCTTTACCTCTGGAACCTCTTCATATTCTAGCCACGCTCTCCCTGTCAAGTGGGTTCCTGGCCCTAACCTTGGCACATACAAAATGCATGCCATCTTCAGTGGGACAGTGCTTTTTTATAAGCACTGACCAACACTAAAGGTGGCCACAGGGGTTGTCCAAGGGGCAGCGCCCAACCAGACAGCAGTCCACCCAATGACACGTAGGGAGGTCCATGTGTATTCCTCCTTCATCCACTCTCTCTGCTGGGTGGCTGCAACAGCGCCACCTGTGCAGGGAGGCCATCCTGCATCTGCCTGCATCAGTGGCTCTCAACTCCTGTCCTCAGGACCCACTAACAGGTCAGGTTTGCAAGATAACTGAAATACATCACAGGTGATATTATTTGCTGCTCAGTGACTGCAGTATTCTAGTCTGCATCTCCCCAAGGTAATACTTAGGCTCCATGCACACTGAAGCTGATAAACTGTAGCCTATGTGCCCATTTTTAGTGTTAATGAGCTTTGGAGTTTATTGGCTTTTTTCTGAAAACCCGAAATTTGCGTTCAAAGTGCCATTTTTTGGCGGGGAAAAAACCCTAAAACACGCAAAATGCTCATAAACGCTCAAAAACGATAGCGCCAGTGTTTTTTAGGGTTTTTTTTATCCATAAAAAAAAAAAAAAAAAGCTACACTAAAAAACGCTGATTAAAGCTATTGCAAAACGCTAAAAAAACGTTGAAAGGCTCCCTGCAAAGCTACTGCCAATTTTTTATAGCTTTTTTTAGCTTCAGTGTGCATGAAGCCTAATGGCCCATATACACGATCCGAATATCGTACGATCCATCATCGCACGATCGTTTTCGTACGATATTCGGATCGTGTGTATGGGCCATTTGTCTGGCCTGTTAGTGAGTCCTAAGGACAGGAGTTGAGAACCACTGGCCTACATGCTCCTTTCCTGATGTGATGGACAGCACAGATTGTGGTGTTCACTTTAAAGTGCATTCGCCAGATTCTGTTTTTTATAAACACTTTAATGATTGAAGATTATGTTATGGGCCTTTGTTAATATTGTTTTTGGGGAAACATATATATTGATTGACATGTATTATTTCTGACTATACAAGTGCTGCCGTTTACATTTATTTGCTTCTTGTTAGAGGTGACAAAGTTTTGCCCCTTGCCCTTCAATCGTGTACCTGTGTTGTTCTCCTATCACACTGCCTTTTCATGGAAACTTTAAGGCCCCTTTCACACTGGGGCAGGACGTGCAGTGGCGGTATAGCGCCGCTAAAAATAGCGGCGCTTTAACATTGAGAATGCAGTGCAGGAGTTTTTCAGGCGGTATTTAGGCGCTATATTTAGCGCTAAACCGCCTGAAAAACTCCTCAGTGTGAAAAGGGCCTAAGTGACTGTTTCAGCACATACTGCACAGGCATTTTCAATTGTATCGCTATCAGGAAGCCAACCCTGAGAAATGCCATGCATGCATTGCTAGAGTACATATAGTCAGAAAATGGCTGTAAGGTGACTGCAGGAGATCAGCTTACCTAGAAACTTGCTGGCTTACATTCAGAGATGCTACTAGATCTTGGGGCACTGTGCTCAGTTTTCCGGCTGCCTGCTGACTGACAGATGTGATAGCAGTGTCACTCCTGTCAGTCAAAGCAGAGACCAGAATAGATGTTGGAGTATGGATTCTGCTCCTTCTGCAAAGGAAACCTAGTCTAGGCACTGAGGACAAACCTTTCTTCAATTATGGATTGCCACCCGGGAGTAACGGTAGACTGACATTCTTCCCGTTTTCCTTTTTTATATCTCATAACAAAAGTAGAGGAGTAACTCCGCTCCAAATATTTCTCTTCTCCCTGTTAACTACTAAACGCCCTCAGTCACCCTCCCTCAGAGCTCTTCCCTTCTTCAGAGCCCCCAAAATGCCCAAGTTTCATGCACCCCATATACTGTACCCTCCTAAAGTGGACCTTCATCCATGGAAGTAACTTTATATTTTTTATATATAAAAGAGGGGGGGGGGTTGCCATCTGGGGACCTCCACGCCCCTGGGGACCTCTAGGCCCTTTAATAAAAAAAATAATATATATATATATATATATATATATATATATATATAAAATTTGTATTTTTATTAAAAAAGGGGGGGGTTGCCACCCGGGCCCCTTACACAACAAAAAAGGGGGTTGCCATCCGGGCCCCTTACAGGTGTACTGCCTGTACCCCCCTAATGGCGACACTGCCTACCACCAATCTCAGGCCCACTGATTTCCCAGAATTTCCAGATCTAGGGATCAGCACTGAGATGCAACAAAGGATGAAAATAAAGGTTGAAGTGGTTCTAAAGGCAGGACAATTTTTATGTTGATGCATTCTCTTCCTGACTAATGACCACAAAGCAACTTATTCACTCCTTGATTATTTCCCTCCTTGACTACTGCAACTCTCTCCTTAATGGCCTGCCCTCACGCAGGCTATCCCTCTTCAGTCTTTTATGAATTCTGCTGCTAGACCTTCACTGGCTTCCCCTACCCCACCGTGTAAAATTCAAAATGCTAATCACAACATACAAGGCCATTCACAACATCACCCCTATCTACATCACCAACCTCATCTACATCGCCCAAATCGTCCCCTCTGCTCCTCCCAGGACCTCCTGCTCTCGAGCTCCGTTGTTACCTCCTCCCATGCTCACCTTCAGAACTTCTCCAGAGCCTCTCTCATTCTCTGGAACTCCCTGCCCTGGTATGTCCGATCAGCCCCTACCTCATCTACCTTTAGGAGATCCCTGAAAATATATTTATTCAGGGAAGCCTGTCCCACACCCACCTAACAACTATCCCTGAGCCACCCCCATCAAATCATTCTCCACAGCTATAACCTTTGGTACCACCATCCCCTTCCTTTGGAATGTAAGCTCTATGAGCAGGGCCCTCCTGTACCTTCTGTATTCAACTGTACTGTAATTGTGCTGTCCCCCCTATACATTGTAAAGCGCTGTGTAAACTGTTGGCACTATATAAATCGTGTATAATAATAATAATAAAGGTCTCCCTACAGTACAGAACCCCCCCCTACAATACAGACCCCCCTTCAGAAGCATAATGTACCTCAGATCAGCATGGGACTGCATGTTGGGTCCCCTCCCCCTGTGTAGACATAAAGGAGGAGGGGGAGACGGCTTCACTCTGCTCGGCTGTGTGAGACAGCTGAGACTGATCAGATCATCAGAGCCGCGGGCACCGTGCCAGAAAGAAGGGGATCCTTGTGGGTCCCGGCCCCCTAATGTGCCAACTGGTATCACTTAGGGTGACCAAGTGTCCCGGATTGCCCGGGACAGTCACGCATTTTGCAGATCTGTCCCGGGCACCTTTATTCCATGACAATACAGTGTCCCGGAATAAAACTGACACAGCCAACCCCCCCCCCCCAGAGCCGATCTGATGCCCCCAAAAAAGGCTGCCACATTGGAACAAGGTAAAACGGGCTTTGACTGACCAGGAAAAGTTTCGTCAGTGAGTAAAGTGGCGATGCAGCGGCCTTTTTTAGGGGGGGGGGCTGATCAGTGCTTCTGGGTAAAGTGTGCACCCTCTTCCCCGGCTGTGCTGTGATTCTTTACAGCACAAGCTGATTTTTAGGAAGTGGGGGTGTCCCTGAATGGCAGTTTGGAAATGTGGCCACCAAAGTGTCACTGTCACTCGAGTGCGGGTCTGACTCGCAGCTGAGAGTGCACTGGGGGGAAAAGTGCCATGCGGCCCACGAGCCGCTGCCGGCCGTGGCGGTCCACCAGGCATATGCCCGGTTTGCCCTTTTGCCAGTCCGGGCCAGTTGGGGGCCGTTTTTGCGCAATACAATGGAACAGAGAATGTGAGTAAAACATATTTTAATAAAATTAAATCATTTAAAGCTTTTTTTTTTTTTTTTATTAAAAATTGGGATTATATAATATGCAGTTCTTTAACAAGCTAAATGTCATCAGGGATTACATCTTCATAATTAAACTAATTTAAGATGAAATATTCAGATGTTTGCATTAACCTAACTTATGTCAATTAAGCGGCATCTAGCAGTCCAAAGATAGAACTCATTCACAGATACAGTGACAGCACCAATGTCTAATATGGGCTCACCAGCCATCACTATCATTGTGTATCGCATTGCACATTCAAATGAAACATTAAATTGGCGGGATCAGCTAAAAATTAAAAGGGTTATTTACATTTAAATATCATGTAGTCAGCATTAGGAGGGGAAAAAAAAATCTTTAAACGTAGAAAGGGCAGTATCAGCTGAAAATTAAAAGGGTTATTTACATATAAATTTCTTGTAGGCAGCATCTGATGAAGGCAAAGCTTCTCCCATTGGATCACGACTCAGTATATCTGTCACTAGCGTGCCCTATACAGTCATGTACAAGTCAATTTGACTTTGGTTATAAGAAACAGTCATGGTTTATTTACACCTATCTGGATTTAATGTGAATTCCATGCATTAGTCAGGGAAATAAAAGTGACTATGAATGATGTTGTTTACCCCATTTAATCGTAGCATACAGCTGAACGCCCGGCAGATACAAAAGACACAAATTAACGTAGCTCTGTATTCATTAATAAATCTTGACATGTATTTTTTCTTTTCATGCAAGCAGTGTAAGTACCTGAATTTAACTTGATATCAGCCCCTTGCATTTCTCTGTACAAACAGAGCTCAGACTGGGGATATGTCAGATGTGCTGCATTTGAATGTGCTGTCAAGAAACAAGATGATTGGGGGGGGGGGGGGGGGCAGAGGCGTATCTAGTGAAAATGCCGCCTATGGCAAGCACTGAAACTGCGCCCTTGTCAAAAAATTTAAACCCAACTTTCAGATAGCCAGGGACACGGCGGGGACAGAGAGGGACACTGGGGACCACTGGCGGCTGGTACTGAATTTTTTTTGGGGGGGGCGCAAACAAACTGAAAAAACAAACACAACATAAATTTAAGCCACTGTGCCCATCAAACGCAGCCACTACCCTATGTGGATCTGGTCTGGCCAGTCATTGGCCGTCTTGGGTGCACCTGTCACTCCCCTCCCTAGGCAGAAGGAGAAAATATTAGCAATTGTTGTGCCGGCGTTGCGCTTCAGCAGAGTGGGCGCGGCGCCGGTAGCTACATCAGTGTGGGAGGCGGCCGTGGGAGAACGGTGGGTTTTTTTTTCATGCAGGGGGGTGGCTTTTTTGCCGCCCCTCTCCCCATGGCGCCCATGGCACTTGCCATGGCTGCCATACCCTAGATACGCCACTGGGGGGGGGGTAGATTGAGTAGAGAGATAACCTCATCAGCCTGCTGCTACTCTTTCACTCTCATAGCTCCCAACTGTTCCTGATTTTGAGTTAGGGCTCTTTCACACGTCCGTTCAGTTCGTCCGTTTTTTGGACGTCCGTTAACGGACCTCAATGCTTCCCTATGGGTTAGCGTCCGTTAGCGGATGAGCATCCGCTAACGTCCGTTAACATCCGTCTGCGGTAAGCTCCGTTTTTTTGGACGGAAGAAAACCCTATTTTTCTTCCGTCAAAAAAACGGAACGGACGAAAAACGGATGTTAGCGGATGATCCGTTTACCATCCGATCCGCTAACGTCAGTTTTTCATCAAAATATGTAAAAAAAAAAAAAGTTCTATAAAAAAAAAAAAACGGATGAAAAAAACGGATGAAAAAAACGGATGAAAAACGGACGGAAAACGGACGGAAAACGGAACATAAAACGGACGAAAAACGGATGAAAAAACGGATCAACTGAAGGAGGAAAAAACTGATCTAAAAAACTGAACGGACGTGTGAAAGAGCCCTTACAGTCCTTGATTTGTCCCTCTGTCCCTCATTCCTCCCTTCATTTTGGTCTAATCTATATACCGTATATACTTGAGTATATGCCGACCCGAGTATAAGCCGAGGCACCTAATTTTACCACAAAAAAATGGAAAAACTTTTTGACTCGAGTATAAGCCGAGGGTGAGAATGCAGCAGCTACTGTAAGCGGAAAAGAGGGTCAAAAATGACCATTTGCATGCCTCACTGTGCCCATTGCAACCTCACTCTGCCCATTGCAACCTCCCTGTGCCAATTGTCACTGTGCCCATCCTCACTGTGCCAATCCTCACTGTGCCTATTGTCACTGTGCCAATCGTCACTATGCCAATCCTCACTGTGGGAAGAATGGAAATCCTCACTATGCCCAACTGTGCTTAAGCGCCCTGAGGCGATTCAGTTCGCATGTGTTGTGCTATACAAGTTTCTCACTCACTGACTCACTGTGAGTGCCCATCCTCACTGCGCCCATCCTCACTGTGCCAGTCATCACTGTGCCAGTCATCACTGTGCCCGTCATCACTGTCCCCATTCTCACTGTGCCCATCGTCACTGTGCCCGTCATCACTGTACCCGTCATCACTGTACCTGAAATTGAGAGGCTGCGGGCGTCCATTCAATGTTTAAAACTTGCGGTCTCCTCCTGGTCCCTTCCGTGATAGGCGTTTCTCAACTGACACAGTTCCGCCTATAATGGACGTTCTCTCATCCTCGGACACAGTTTCCCAGCAGACACTGTGTTCCGCCAATCACTGACATCCTCTTGTCGGAGGATGAAAAGGCGTCCGTGATTGGCGGAACACTGAACACAGTGTCTGCTGGGACGGGTGAGGATGAGAGAACGTTCGTGATAGGCGTTTCTCAGCAGACAGAGTTCCGCCTATCACAGAAAGGACAAAAGGAGACTGCGAGTTTTAAACGATGGACGCCCGCAGCCTCTTAATATTTTCAGGTACTCTGACTCGAGTATAAGCTGAGGGGGGCATTTTCAGCCCAAAAAAGGGCTGAAAATCTCGACTTATACTCGAGTATATATGGTAGTTGTATATAAAATGCACTACTTATCTATCAAAAAGTGTTTCCCAGCGCTAAACCTTTCATCTGATTTCTAAATTGCTGCATTTGTAAATTCCAAAAGCCAATAGTGGTTAAAAAAATTTAATGGACAGAGTCAGTGATCTTACCTCCGCTCTCCATCGTGACAAATTGAGGGGGGAGAAGACGGCGCGGGGAGAGCAGCACGGAGGGGGGAGAAGACGGCACGGGGGGAGAGTGGCACGGAGGGGGGAGAAGACGGCACATCCCTAGTTTTAATAGAAGGAATAATGCAAAAATGTTGGTAGAATTGTGAATAATGGTGGCCCATTGTTTGGTATTCAAGGAAGGAATAGTGTCTGTGGGAGGAATGGTGCCCCATTATTTGTGTCAATGGGGAGAATGGTGCCCAATTATTGGTGTCAGTGGGAGGAATAGTGCCCCATTATTGATATTAATGAGAAGAATTGTACCTCATCATTGGTGTCAATGGAAGAAATGGTGTCTTATCATGGATGTCAATGGGAGGAATGGGACCCCATTTTTGGTGTCAGTGGGAGAAATTGTGCCCCATCATTGAAGTTAGTGGGAAGAATGGTACCCCATCATTAGTGTCAGTGAAAGGAATGGTGCCCCATTATTGATGTTAGTGAGAAAAATAATACCACATTATTGGTATCAATGGGAAGAATGGTATCCTATCATTGGTATCAATGGGAGGAAAGGTGCCCAATTTTTGGTGTCAGTGGGAGGAATGGTGCCACATCAATGAAGTTAGTGGAAAGAATGGTACCCCATGTTTGTTGTCAGTGGAAGGAATGGTGCCCCATCATTCAAGTTTCGGGGTGAAGTGGTTGAAACCGAACAAGTATTAATTACACAGGTTGTGGCTGATTAAGTTGGTAAATAAGCTCACTTGCTGCCTTACCTGCATTAAATGAGCCTCAGAACTTGTGTAATTAATATGTGTTTGGGTTTAAAGGGATGAGGTGGCAACCCTAAATCCATGTCTCGAAGGGTCAGGGCTGTTTTGGCAGCAAAAGGGGACATGCACAATATTAGGGGGGGGGGGGTAATAAAGTTGACAGATCAGTGTATAGTGTGCCATGCATATACTGTATGTGTTACACTGTCATTAGGCGTGCTGTCATTTGACAACACCCCTGACAATCCCAGACAGCACCCCAGGGTAAATTCTGAAAAAATACTGCGCAGGTCTATATTAATAAGCTGTGAAATTAAATAAATAATGAATAAATGCTGCTGCAGCTAATATGTCAGATATAAACATAGAGCAATATAGAAAAGGAAAAAAGCTGCGCTGCATCAATAAAAACAAAATGTGTTGCATAAATATACCAAAATATTGTTTAACTAGTGCATAAATACACCGGTGCAAAATTCAAAAAACTTAGAAATAAATCAAAAGTCCGTGTAGAATAGAGAAAATAATCCCCAAAGTTCAGAGAAGGATGTAAAAGACAACAAAAGAAGTCCGAATGGGTGTTGAACAGCTCCAAGGAAATTGTGTGTAGCAGCCAGATTGATACAGGTTATCCTCCACCACTTATGGTTAAAACTGCTTACCAGAAAGATCAGACCTCTAACGAGATCAACAACACATGGATTCGAATTAAGCCAGCACGAGAAATCCAGGAATCCTGTCACCCTGTCTGTATCTCCTTCTCCTTATAGCCAGATTAGCGTTCCTCCAAAAGCATGACCACCCAGAAGGAAAACATTGACATGGCGTAATAACGTCTAAAAAGTTCTTTATTAAAAAGTAAAGTACACTCACATTTATGTAGAACAAAAGTTGCGTGTAAGTAAAATAGCCGCCGGCTCTGTCATCCGCTCATCCTTCCGGATTGACAGCGTGGTACAATTCGTGGTGACGTCAGCGCACCGCTTACCCTACGCCGTTTCGTCACAACAATGACTTCTTCCAGGGTCATTGTTGTGAAGAAACGGCGTAGGGTAAGCGGCGCGCTGACGTCACCACGAATTGTACCACGCTGTCAATCCGGAAGGACGAGCGGATGACAGAGCCGGCCGGCTATTTTACTTACACGCAACTTTTGTTCTACATAAATGTGAGTGTACTTTACTTTTTAATAGAGAACTTTTTAGACGTTATTACACCATGTCAATGTTTTCCTTCTGGGTGGTCATGCTTTTGGAGGAACGCTAATCTGGCTATAAGTAGAAGGAGATACAGACAGGGTGACAGGATTCCTGGATTTCTCGTGCTGGCTTAATTTGAATCCATGTGTTGTTGATCTCGTTAGAGGTCTGATCTTTCTGGTAAGCAGTTTTAACCATAAGTGGTGGAGGATAACCTGTATCAATCTGGCTGCTACACACGATTTCCTTGGAGCTGTTCAACACCCATTCGGACTTCTTTTGTTGTCCTTTACATCCTTCTCTGAACTTTGGGGATTATTTTCTCTATTCTACACGGACTTTTGATTTATTTCTACGTTTTTTGAATTTTGCACCGGTGTATTTATGCACTAGTTAAACAATATTTTAGCACCCCAGGGTGACAAGACACACTGGTTAAGAAAGTCTGCCATAGGTAATATGTAGATTTTAATTCTGCATTGAATACAATAAAACCTTGGTTTGCGAGCATAATTTGTTCCAGAAACATGCTTGTAATCCAAAGCACTTGTATATCAAAGCATTTTTTTACAGGGTATAAAAGAGAAGATAAGCACCTCTAAGTGTAGCAATAAGTTGCTAAATGTGGTACCTTCATTAAATGTAACCATATTGCTACACTTAGAGGCACCTCTCTCTTTTTTTATACTCAGTTTTTTTTCACCTCTATCATCTACTTGGACTCTGTGAGTACACTTGCTGCTGATTAAACAGGGGAGGCCACTTAGGAGTATGGAGTAATAGATGAGAGGAACGATGAGAGGTCACGTGACCTATTTATTGCTGGTGTTAAGTGATCACACAACCATTTGTATTCTTTGCTTCTGTACATCATCCAGAATCTGGCCAGCAAACGATAATAATGGGTCTACTAATCAGAGGGCTACAATTAGCGGAATATGGTATTTTAAATGAAACGTGCCGAACAAGTACTTCTGATTGTCATTATTTAATAACATAATGTAAAGAGAAATTATATTCGGTGACCCATGGTAAATGACAACAAATTAGATAGATTTTTATCAGTTCAGTGTTATTCGAGGAATGAAAGATGCTATCTGGATGTTTCAGCTTAAAGGGTCACTAAAGGAAAACATTTTTTGCTGAAATGACTGTTTACAGGGTATAGAGACATAAAAGTTAACTGATTCATTTTCAAAATGATTAAAAATAGATAAAAATCAATCATTTAATGTGCCTGCAGGTTAGTTTCACTTTTGAACTGGCTTCATGTTTCTGTGAAGTAGAAATAGACACACAGAACAAAAACAAACAAATCCAGGGCAGTGTTTTGTTTTTAAAATGAATCTGATTGGTTCTGGGAAGTTTTAGACACACAGTAATGACAGCTTAGACCACCGTGAGAAAGCTCCCAGCACTGTGGTTATAAGGAAACAGACAAGCAGGAAGTGTGGAGATCAGAGCAGGATTACAGCAACTTCAAAGCAAAAAAACACCAAACAAACGAACAATGAGGACATGAAACCAGTACTGCAGTAAGGTAAAGGAAGCTATTTAGCTAAAAAAACAAAATTCCTTTGGTGATCCCTTTTTAACTTTCCATTGACTGAACCTTGGTATTCCACCTTGAAGGGAAACCACAAGTCTGGGGACTGCTGCATTGTCAATGTATTGGCATTAAACATGGTTTCCTTTGACCCCTGACACTCACCAGAATGGTAAATCAAGGTAAAAGGTAAATAAAAAAGTGTTGTGCTAAATGGTACAACAATACACATATATTGTATGGCGAATATATAAATAAAATATCCTTAGACCCCTTTCACACTGAGGGTGTATTGCAGGCGCTATAGCGTTAAAAATAGCGCCTGCAATCCGCCCTCAAACAGCTGCTCCATTGTCTCCAGTGTGAAAGCCTGAGGGATTTCACATTGGAGTGGTGTACTGGCAGAGCGTCAGGAAGAGTCCTGCCAGCAGGTTCTTTGGAGCGGTGAAGGAGCGGTGTGTTTACGGCTCCTCCACCGCTCCTGCCCATTGAAATCAATGGGGCAGAGCGGCTATACCGCCGGCAAAACGCTGCTATTGTGGCGCATTGCAGGTGTTTTTAACCCTTTCTCAGACGCTAGCAGGGGTTAAAAGCGCCCCGCTAGCGGGCGAAATGCCCTGCAAATCCGACGGTAAAACAATGCTATGGGCAGCACAGTGTGAACAGGGGTCTTAGTGTCCACACAAAATATTCAAAATCCATGTGACATATATGCAAAAGTGCTTGATTGCTGATGAAACAATATAAACAGCTAATTAAATAATCAAAAATACACCAAAATTATTTCAATCCCATGTAATATACATGCAATAAAGTACTAATGTGCTAATATATTTTATTGTGTTCCATGTAAACATTACATGCTCAATAGGGGAGGTCCATAACTTCTAGAACTTCAGTGCAATTTCAAGTGCACTTTGCACTTGTAGTTTGCACTTGTAGTGCAAAGTGGATTTGCCTTTAGTAAATAACCCCCAATATATTTTACTTTTTGCTATAATAAACACTTTTTTTTTCCTCAGTTCAGGCCGATATGTATTGTTCTACATATTTTTGGTAAAAAAAAAAAAAAAAAAAAACGCAATACCCGCTTATTAATTTGTTTGCGCAAAAGTTATAGGCCCAGATTCACGTACATCGGCGCATTATTGGACCGGCGTAGCGCACCGCCATTACGTTAGACTTGCGCCATCTAGCCGCGTAATCCCCCGATTCACGTAGCTTTTGCGCAGGAAATTGCGCAAGCGTAAGATTTTTTCCAGAGGCGTAAGGAGGAGTAATACAAATTGGGAGGGACGTGGGCGTGTTACATTGAAATGAGCCGTGACCCCATGCAAATGAAGGGCCGGCCGGCTCGCGCATGCGCGCTTGAAGGAGACCATGGTCAGCTCCGATGTGCGCATGCTCACAACTCGGGAGCGGCGCAATCAGTGAAATTGGAAATGGACTAGGGCAACTTTATGAACTACGCAGACAGCATAAATAGACACACACAAATGCACTTCCTTTGCAAAAATACATCCTTTGTATCCCTCCCTCTACAGCAAGGTGCTTTTGTTTGTTTGTGACGTGTCTTTGAGATATTTGAGGACTGTTTTGCAGAGTGATTTTTGTCTTTTATGTGTTTTCTTTGTTGTTATTTTGTTTAAATTATATTTTTGCTGGGCATTTTTTATTTTTGCTCGTCATTTATTTAATTTTTTTGGTTCTGTTTGTGTATGATTTTGGAATGTGGGGGTGATATTCCTGCGGGAAAAGGGGTGTCACCCTCATTTGTGGTGGAGAAGTGATCCCCAGGTCTGTGTGAATGGTGTATGAATGTACAGTGACATAATTGGAGCCGTGGCATGGCGTTGCAGCTCACAAGTCCTGCATGGTGGACTGGTGCCAATCCAATGTGATGAGGATGTGGGTGTGTGTGTGTAGGGACCACAGTGGTGTGCATGCATGCATTCTCATTGTGCCATGATTAATGTGTGTGTTTAACGTGCAAAGATGCATAATGTGAGCTGGCATGAGATGGGGTCATGAGATGGGGTACCAGTGCATATGCAGAGTCACCTTGAAGGGAAAAGACAGGAGGATGTTAGTCATGCATGTGCCACTTGTGAGGTGTGCATCACGGGAGGGGATAGTCATGCCTGACTCCCATGTCACTCACCAACCAGCCAGCTGTCCCCATACATGTTCTGTTCGAAATCTGTGGGGATGGGGCTCTGATTGTATATGTAGCTGTCATGGGTGTCATGGGTGGTGCCATGTGTTGGGCTGGTGATGTCCTCCTGCAAGGTTGTGGTAATTCCATGATGGCATGAGGGGTGAATCTGAAGATGCGAGACACCTCAGAATCACTCATGCCAAAGATGTCTATGCGTGTGTGATATATCAAGTGAAGAGTGAGGGGCTTGTATCAGATAAGAATATTGTATTAGATTAATTTAAATTGTAAATTTTATATAAGCAAATAAAAAAAAAAAAAAAAACATCTCCCGTGCCCTCCTTAGTGCCATCCTCCGTGCCCTCCTCCTTCTTTGTTCATCTAAAGTCAGTAGTATAGCTATGCGCGACGATGCCCCTGGCATGTTGGCATACAGATTGTTGGGCAACACGTGTGACTGCTGAACTCCTCACTAACAGTGTTGCTTTATCTGACAAGTAGACTTTTTTTCAAAATTTAGACCAGCTTTTAGGTGCTCTAACTTTAGACAGGACATTTTGCTGTTGCGCACATCGCGTAGCCTGCGCAGCAACTGCGTTTTTTTTGTGGATCCCCGCAACTCCCTCATTAGCATATTTGACTAGCAAATCAATGGTGTGTCTAGCGCATTTTTGCGCGGACGGATGCGTCTGTCTAACGAAATTACGCCGGACAAAAAAAAGTAGATTTCTGGCGTAATTCGTTTTCTGAATCGCGCGCATCTAAACGCACACGCGCACATTTAGACTTACGCACGCGCAACACCAGTTGCGCAGGCGTAATCGCTCTGTGAATCTGGGCCATAGTGTCGACAAAATAGGGGATAGATCTATGGCATTTTTATCATTATTTATTTTTCACTAGTAATGGTGGCGATCTTTGATTTTTATTGGGACCGTGATATTGCGGTGGACAGATCGGACACTTTTGACAATTTTTTTGGACCATTGACAATTATACAGGCATACCCTGCTTTAAGTACACTCACTTTACATACACTCGCGAGTAAAGACATACCCGCGAGTGTATGTAAAGTGACTTACAAGTACTGTACAGACATGTTGCAGCCGCAGTAGAAGAAGCTGAAGCTCAGAGAGCATAGCCCGCCCTGTTCCAGTGTGCCCCTGACACCCCCACTACAGCCCCTGAGACCTCAACTACAGCCCCTGACCCCCCACTACACCCTAGAAGTTAAAAAAGGTATTGTTTC
This sequence comes from Rana kukunoris, assembly GCA_029574335.1. Classification (NCBI taxonomy): domain Eukaryota; kingdom Metazoa; phylum Chordata; class Amphibia; order Anura; family Ranidae; genus Rana; species Rana kukunoris. Next base: position 110,469,436 of record CM056060.1, on the reverse strand, counting down.
ACTTTAAGTACATTTTCTTTTTACATACATGCTCTGGTCCCATTGTGTACTTAAAAGTGGGGTATGCCTGTACATCGATTATTGCTATAAAAATGCACTAATTACTGTATACATGTCACTGGCAGGGAAGGGGTTAACAGTACGGGGCGATCAAGGGGTTAATGGTGTTCCCTCATGTGTGTTCTAACTGTAGGGGGGATGGGACTGACTGGGGGAAGAGAGAGATCAGTGTTCATACATTGTATAAACAAACGATCAGTCTCCTCTCCCCTGAGAGAACCAGGATCTGTGTGTTTACTCTCTGCCATATGACCAGTCCTGCCAAGTCCTACCTTCCCTATGGACATAATCAAGTGCAATGCAGGACCAGTGGTCCTGCATTGTACTGTATGTGAGGATGTCAATGGTCCATGTACATTTGGTGGATGGGGCAGAAGTGTATAAAATCACCAGCTGCTTGGGCAGCAAGAATTAAGGAATGTATTCCTCTGTGTTATATCGCCCAAGACCAAATGAGTATTAGAGGCTTACTGTAAAGGGAGGGAGGCTACCAAAAGAGTATTCATAGCTGACCAGAGTTAAGCATTGAGATTAAATATTACATTTTTTGAATAAGCCGGAGGGGTTATAGATTGGTCTCATTCGATCGGCCTTTCTTAACCTTTTGAACACAGAGGCACCCTTGAAATAATACTCCCGTCTCAAGGAACCCCCGATAAAACTACTATATCTGCAACTCATGATACATTAGTGCAGGCTGGGCCGGACTTACCATTGGGCTTGACTGGGCTCAAGCCTATGGGCCCCGCCCAATAGGGGGCCCCCACCCGTTTACGTTGATTTTTTAAAAAAAATATGCCAGTCATTTAATTTTTCATTTAAAGTATGTTGATTGGTCTAGCATTTTTACCTGTTCTAGGGACATTGATAATTTTTGTCCTCCGTCCAAGTAGACAAACTTTATTGGTTTTAATCATGCTCACTAGGCTGACAGGTAGACTTACACCTTTTTTTTTCTGGAAAAATACAACGGTCACCTTAAATGAATAATTAAAAAAATAGGATTTTTGTACTCACCGTAAAATTCTTTTCTCTGAAGTCCATGGACGGACACAGCTTCCTTATACTCTTGACTGTAGGGTTATGTTCTGTCTATTAGGAGAGGACTGCCTACAGTCAAGAGTATAAGGAAGCTGTGTCCGTCCATGGACATAAGAGAAACTTACTTTTTTTTCCCCTTTTTTTTATTAATTGGAGAGAGATGTATTTTTGGTTGTTAAGTATATTTAATTTAGTGGTTTTTGTATTTGAGTGTATTTATTATATTTTCTTTATCTTTACTGTCACTTTTCTTTTTTTTTCTTTTTTGTATTTAAAAGGTAAAATAATAAGGCTGTTTTTTTTTGCAAAAGGACAGGTCCAGAATAGCTTATTACACTTATAAAAACCACCAAAATCTATCATCATATCAACATCCCAATTGACCCCCAATTAATTTTCCTTTTTTTTTTGCTTTTTTCTTTTTCTTTGTATTTAAAAGGTAAAATAGCTGTTTTTTGCAAAAGGACAGATCCAGGATAGCTTATTACGCACCTAAAAAACATAAAAATGTACCATCATTTCAACGTCCCAATTAACCCCCAATGCATTTTACTCTGTTTTGCTTTTTTTTTTTTTTTTTAAATGTTTTTAAAAGGTAAAATAGCTGTTTTTTTTGCAAAAGCACAGATCCAGGATAGCTTATTACGCACCTAAAAAACACCAAAATGTACCATCATTTCAACGTCCCAATTAACCCCCAATGCATTTTACTCTGTTTTGCTTTTTTTTTTTTTTTTAAATGTTTTTAAAACGTAAAATAGCTGTTTTTTTGCAAAAGCACAGATCCAGGATAGCTTATTACGCACCTGAAAAACACCAAAATTGACCATTATTTCAACGTCCCAATTGACCCCCATTGCATTTTACTCTTTTTTGCTTTTTTAAAGAAAATATATATATATATATATATATTTTAAAAGGTAAAACAGCTGTTTTTTGCAAAAGCACAGATCCAGGATAGCTTATTACGCACCTAAAAAACACCAGAATTGACCATTGTTTCAACGTCCCAATTGACCCCCAATGCATTTTACTCTTTTTTTGCTATTTAAAAAAAAAAATTGTATCTAAAAGGTAAAACAGCTGTTTTTTTTGCAAAAGGGAAGATCCAGGATAGCTTATTACACACCTAAAAAACACCAAAATTTACCATTATTTCAACGTCCCAATTGATCCCCCAATGCATTTTACTTTTTTTTGCTATTTAATTTTGCCAACATGGTCTCACTCTCAATATCAGTTTTACTTGGCACAAGGTCATAAGGATTGGTTGGTATTTTCTAACCTAATCTATTTGTTTTGGCTTTTAATTTTTAACACCCAGTATTTGAACTCAAGTATTTGCTCAAACTCTCACTTGCATGAGAATTCTATCGTGAATTTGAGAACATTCAGCCAGCCGGTTACTCATGATCCTCTTGCCATCCACAAAGGTTATTTCAAATATTACAGCAAACAATGGATTTATCAGCCGTTTTCCAGGAATAATCTCAATTTGAAGCTTGTTTTACACTCTGTTTAGCACATAGTGAATGAAACACAATGTACACTTGGCCGAAACATCCATTTCCACGTAAAGGACTTTATTACCCGAATGATAGATGGGAGTTGTGTAACGCCATGCAGGGAGACTGCTGAACACACCGCCAGCAAATTGTTCTCTTTCATCTAAGGCAAGCCTTAAAAAAAATCTACCTATTAGAAAAGCCACACAAATAATTTACAGGTAGCACATCTAAGCAGCAACTGGACTCAGAAATAAAAGCCGGCTTTTGAGAAAAGGCAGCAACAGGGAAAAAAAAAGCAATCAGGATCTCTTTGTGGCAATTGAACTTTTCCCTGGACCAATAACTGTGCTAAAAGAGTTCACGCTAAAACTGTTTTTACTGCTATCTGAGTAGCACAGTTTACATCCCCTGGGAACAAATAAAAGAAAAAACTAACTAAATAAGAGAATAATGGGGATAGCAAAATGTTTTTTATGAATAGCAGGCTAAATATACTCATGCATGTTATAATTACATAAGGACTGTAGAGCCTTCTAAACACAGGCGCCACTTACAGCATGGGGTGGATTTACTAAAGTGCATGTTGAATATAGTTGTGCAGATGCTCCAGAGCTTAGTAAATGAGTTGAAGCTTCACTTTGCAAAGAATACCCAATACCCAATCAATACCCTGGAGCAACTGCACTTCAAAGTTCACAGTCTATTTGCCTTTAATAAATCAACCCCATTATGGTAAAGATAGACAGACATAAAGAACCAAAAAGCCAGTGGCGATGCATTCAAAAAGGGTGTGCGCTCCCTGCCCCCTCTCTCCAGCCACCCCCTCAATGTAGAATGGATAGATTTATGCTTAGCACAAATCTATCCATGGCTGCTGCCGCCACCCCCTATTTAGGTGATTGGCCCCTTTTAGGACGCCGGGAGCTTGATTTAAAGCAGTGTTTTTTTTTTTTTTAGCACCTGATTAGAACCATCGGCTCTAAAAAAAGGTGGACTCAGAGCACAGAGCGTTGCGCTCGGAGCTCACCCAGGTGCGTTATAAAAGAAAATTAATATTTGCTTTTCTAACACTGAACCGCCTCTCTGCCAATCAGGTAGCACGGGTCTGATACCTGTCACCTGATTGGCTGAAAGGACAGGCGCTACTAATGGACACCTAGCAGGAAGCAAGAAGATGAGACACACGGAGGACACAGCTCGCCGCTGCCTGACCCGCCCCCAAGATGGGGTACACACACACATGTCGGGGGGGGGGGCTAGACATTATTTTGATTGTGATACATATGTTACTTATCGTCGCCTAGTGAGAAAAATATTTTTTCCTCCAGACCTCCTCCATAGCGCTAAACTGATGACCTATTGGGGGCTTTTATAGCATTGCCTATGGAAAATATAGGGTACCGGAGATTGCCGCCATTTCCCAGACAGATGCAAGTTTAAGGTTGGACATGTTGGGTATCTATGTGCAACCTCATCTTTTATATTTTATCAAACAAATGGGTAATTTGTTGTGTTTGTATGCCCTAAAATTTACTTTAGTGGTTTTTTTTTTTACCTTTGTGGTAATATTGTGTAAAATAAAGAAAAAACTACCACTATTTTATTCTCTAGGGCAATGGTTCTCAACCTATGTCCTCAAGTACCCCCAACAGGACATGTTTGCAGGTTTTCCTTTATCTTGCACAGGTGCTTTAACCACTTTAGCGCCGGGCCTGTTTTTGAGATTCGGTGTTTACGAGACTAAAACATTTTTTTTTTGCTATAAAAATACTTAAAACCCCCAAACATTATATATTTTTTTTTCTAACACTCTAGAGAATAAAATGGCAGTCATTGCAATACTTTTTGTTACACCGTATTTGCGCAGCGGTCTTACAAGCGCACTTTTTTTGGAAAAAATTCACTTTTTTAAATAAAAAAATAAGACAACAATAAATTTGGCCCAATTTTTTTACATATTGTGAAAGATAATGTTACGCCGAGTAAAATGATACCCAACATGTCACGCTTAAAAATTGCGCCCGCTCGTGGCATGGCGTCAAACTTTTACCCTTAAAAATCTCGATAGGCGATGTTTAAAAAATTCTACAGGTTGCATTTTTTGAGATACAGAGGAGGTCTAGGGCTAGAATTATTGCTCTAACGATCGCGGCGATACCTCACTTGTGTGGTTTGAACACCGTTTTCATATGCGGGCGCTACTCGCGTATGCGTTCGCTTCTGCGCGCGAGCTCGTCGTGAAGGGGCAATTTAAATTTTTTTTTTTTGTTTTCGTATTTATTTGTATTTATTTTACCAATTTTTAACACTAAAATAAAAAAAATTCAAAAATTATCACTTTTATTCCTATTACAAGGAATGTAAACATCCCTTGTAATAGAAAAAAGCATGACAGGTCCTCTTAAATATGAGATCTGGGGTCAAAAAGACCTCAGATCTCATATTTAGGCTAAAATGCAAAAAAAATATCAAAAATTTAAAATGTCATTTTTCAAATGACATTTAAAAAAAAATGTCTCTTTAAGACGCTGTTTGGAACTGACGTTTGACGTCACTTCCGCCCAGCATAGCTACGGGGATGGACGAGGGAAATTTTTTCCCTCACTCGCATCCCCGCTGAACAGACGAGCGCACCCGATCGCCTCTGCCGCTACCGACGGCGCAGCGGGAGGGGGGGGGACGCTCGCCCGCCACCGATAACGGCGATCTCGCGGCGATTCCGCCGCGGAGACCGCCATTATCGTTTACCCGACCGCCCACAGAAGAGATGGATATCTCGGTTGTGGCAGCAGCTGCTGCCGTTACCGAGATATCCATCTTCAAAGTGCCGACGTATACCTGCGGTGGGCGGTCGGGAAGTAGTTAAATCAGTCAATGGCTTGGTTTTTGGACAGTTATTTTATCTAAAGCAGGGGTGTCCAAACTTTTTTCAAAGAGGGCCAGATTTGATGAAGTGAACATGCTCGGGGGCCGACCATTTTACCTGACATTCTTTGAACCATTAAAAATCGGGCTAAGTGTGTTCGTTCGATCACGAATACACTACCCAACAAGAATTCTCCTGCCTTTGTGGCTGTGTGTGAGTAAAGAGATGAGTTTGGGCTTATTATTTGGATATATATTGACGTATAACACGCTCCTTCACTTTAAGGGGGAAGTTTCAGGAAAAAAAAAAAACGTACATTTTAAATAAAGGTCTGTGAAGCAAAATAAGGGTCAGTGCTCATCTGCAGCCCCACAAATGCCATGAATGCAGAACCCCGATTTCCATCAGTGCAGCACCCTCATTGCCAGGAATGCATCCACCATTGCCATCAGTGCAGCCTGATTGATGCCTATCCATCTGCAGCCTTGGAGGGGACGGGACGAGCGCCAAAAGATTACATACAGGAGAAACTCCTGTTTGCACGGCGGCCATCCCAGCGTGTCCCTTTAAAGACCCCCTCCATCACAGACCCCCACCCCAGATCCCTCCATTACAGGCCCCTTCACCCCCATCACAAACACAGATCCCCATTCCACCACAGATCCCCCACATCAGACCCCCTCCACCACACATCCCCCCCATCAGACCCAACTCCATCACAGATCCCCCCCATTACAGATCCCCACTCCACCACAGACCCCCCCCCCCAATCACAGATCCCCCAGCAGACCCCACTTCATCACAGATCCACCCCATTATAGACCCCACTCCACCACAGATCCCCCCCCTATCAGACCCCACTCCACCACAGATCCCCCCATCAGACCCACTCCACCACAGATCCCCCCCCTATCAGACCCCACTCCACCACAGATCCCCCCCCTATCAGACCCCACTCCATCACAGATCCACCCCCATTACAGACCCCACTCCACCACAGATCCCCCCATCAGACCCCACTCCACCACAGATTCTCCTTCTACCACAGATCTCCGCACCATCAGACCCCACTACATTACAGATCCCCCTATCAGACCCCACTCCATCTCAGACATGCCCCCATTACAGCCTCCCTCCATCACATTTCTTTGCAGAGTCAGCCTGTCCCTTTCATTAACGCAGCATTCCCCCCTTCCTCCCCCTCTCCCTCTCCACACTGTCCTACCTTATTCACACTCACAGCCAGGAAGCACGCATGGCAGGTCCAGACAAAGGGCGGGACTTTTCAAGTTAAAGTCGGGTGATTCATTGCTGGGACTGCCCCCATTGCCTCTGGCAACCAATCACCTGCTTTGTAACTTAGAAAATCACAAACTTTGCCCGGACCTGCAGCGCTGACAGGCTTGTGTGAAGCTGTGAATAAGGTGTGTGGGGAGGGGGAGGAAGGGGGGAGTGATGCGATTATGTAAACAAGAGACCTGCCGCCTCCCAAGTAATCAATGATGTTAGCGGCGGGCAGGCGAGAGGCGGCAGAGGGGAGAGAACACTAATTTAGATGTCTGATATATATCTATTGTGACCCCAGTGCTGGGAGATCGTTTGGGGCCACAAAAGATATATATGTCCAGAAAACCAGACGGGCCGTTCCAAATCGCATCGCGGGCCGCGATTGGCCCGCGGGCCGGACTTTGGACATGCCTGATCTAAAGCCTCATAAGCCTCCTACACAAGATCAGATTTTCCGAAGAAAATTGTGTGAGGGCAGGCTGTTGGCAGAAAAGTCGACCGTTTGTATGCTCCATCGAACAATTGTTGTCAGATTTTCCACGGACAAATGTTGGATAGCATGCTTTAAAATTTTACAAAAACAATTGTTTGTTGTCGGATTTTGTGAGCATGTGTACACAAATCCGTCGGACAAAACTCCAAAGTACAAACTTGCATGCTCGGAAGCAATGCTCACCATAACACAACATTAGCAGAAGTTGTCCAAAGGGTGGCGTTAAAGAGCTGACAATTCTTTGCCGTTTATATGCAGAACAAGTTCATGGTCAGCGCCCTTCAGACAAAAGTCCTACGCTTTGTCTGTGGAAAATCTGATTGTTTGAACCAGGCTTAAGAGAATTTGCCTAAACATGGCCTTTTGGGGGTACTTGAGGACTGAGGTTGAGAACCATTGCTCTAGAGAAGTGGTTCTCAACCTTCTAGTGTTTTGCGACCCCTTGATAAAATTTCTCAAGTCGTGGGGACTACTAACAGTAAAATTATTTTCGTAGCGTGGGTTGTCAACACCCAAGACAATTAATTTGCGCCCCTAACCCACAGACATTTAGCGCTCCCTGAGTGCGTTTATTGGCAACTATAATCACAGGTAGTGTCACTCACCGTGTTTCTGATTTTGTGGTTTCTCGTAGCAGTGACACCTATGCTGAAATCAGGATATAGGGTCTACTCCAGCCCCTCCTACTTCACATTCCTCACCAGTCAGCTGACCTCTAGTCTTTGCTCCCAACCATGCTGTGAACTGAATGGGCAGCTACGAAGAGGATGAGTGGGTGGCTTGAGCGCTCCAGGGACAGCCCTGCTGGGTGGCCGCAAAAAGGCTGGGAGAGTGATGCAGGCTTCAGGAACAGCCCAGGATTCTGTGACCCCTGGCAAATCATCATTCGACCCCCGAGGGTGTCCCGACCCCCAGGTTGAGAACCATTGCTCTAGGGCAGTGGTCTCCAAACTGCGGCCCGAGGGCCAAATGTGGTCCTTTGCTTGCCTTTATCCGGCCCTTGGAGCACTATATCTCCCAATGATACAAGACACTATTCTGCCTTCTGACACCGACAAATGAGCACCATTTCTCCCACTGACACCACTAATGGGGCACTATTCCTATTAAATCCAAACAATGGGGCAATATTGCTTCCCCTAATACCAGATGTGTACTCCCACTGATGCCAGGACAATTTTCACTCCCGCTGACCAAAGGCCGGCCCTCCAAGAGTCTGAAGGACAATAAACCGGCCCCTTGTTTAGAATGTTTGGAGACCCCTGTTCTAGGGTGTTAACTTTCAGAAAATATATAATGTTTCGTTGGTTTTATGGAATCTTGAGACACAACATTATTTGTACACATGTGTGCGAAAATGCAAAAATGTCTCTGACAGCAAAAGGGTTAATGCACTAAGGATTCTGCACTGCATAGGGATTTTTTTTTGTAACTCATTTAAGGGGAATGAACTTTTCAAAGGAACGGTTAGAATGACCCCAACCTGTCTCACTTCTTTCCTTTGATATAGATATTGCCTGCTTTAGGATAAATGATTGCGTTTTAGAGAAACGACCATAATACCGATTAAATAAACAATAGTTTTTAATAGATCATTTAGATAAATCATTTTTTTGATCGATATTTTCAGTTAATTGCAAAGTACGGAACAATACCATGTAGGCTACATCTGTCGATATTTTGTCAATCAGGCATTGATTGTTTGCAAAGACTCTTACCTAGATCAATAATAAATTGCTACATGAATGTCCCCGATTATATCTGGAAATACCCTTCATGTACATAGATCATGACCTCTTGCAAAATTGCATCTGATCTTACGCTTGTGATCTCACATCTGATGAGAGATGATAGGACAGAAATGGCTAATGGCAAAAAAAAAATAACTTGTCATGGTTTAACCAATTCCTACCAAGGATAAGCTGGGCTCAATCCAGACTCAGTGTAACCCCAGTTTGCCAGAGCCCTTTGGAAGATGTCAAATAATCGCATCCCTACTGGAACAATCAGCTGTGCCCAATGCATTCTGTACCCCACAGTAGTGTTGATCAAGAATATTCGCATTGCGAATATTCGTTACGAATATTGCATATTCGAGTATTCGCGAATAACTCGAATATCGCAGCGAATATTCGCTATTGCGAATATTCGTATTTTTTTAAATTTATTTTTAAAACAGATCACATCCTAGTGATCTCCATCAACGTCTACAAGCATTGCTGGTATGATTAGAGACCCTGGGCCGAGTAGCTGAGGCGATCCTTTTATGTTGCCGAATATTCGCAATGCGAATATTCGTATTACGAATATTCGCGAATACTTTCTCTGCCCTTCTTTTGCATCAGAGCCAATCAGAGTTCTCCTACCACAGTTGTCAGAGGTTGGCAACCTCCATAGCAACCAATAGGAACCTGCCTGCACAACCATTATATAAGATCACTCCCAGCAGTATTTCAGTGCAGATTCACAAGGTGGCTAGAGAGAGTGGAGTGTTTCTGTGCGTTTTTCCTGTGTATTGCGATCTTAGAGCTTAGCATTGTGCTTCCTATAGTGCTTTCAGTTCTGAGTTTCCTGCTTCTAAAACCAAATGCTTTTTTCAAAGCAAAAGACCCAACAGCTTTTCTAAAAGCTCAGATTTGTGTTGTTTTGTCCAGGTTAGTGTAGCTTAGTGTTAGATAGATTTCTGTGTAGTTAGTGTAAGTGTACATTTCTTTAAGGTAGCTTAGTTTAGTGTGTGTTTAGTCTATGTGTTTTGTGTATAAAAACAAAAAACAAAAAAAAATTAGCTTTAGTTTAGTCATATAAGTTTGTGTAAGTAGAGTTAGTGTTTAGTGCATATTAGTTTAGTATTTGTAGTCTGCGTCCTTCAGTCTAAAAAAAAAAAAAAAAAAAACCCAAAAAAGTTTTAGCTGTAGTATTTTAGTTCCTGTTTAGTAGCTGTCCGTGTCGTAGTCTACGTCTTTGTCCGTGTAAAAAAAAAAAAAAATTTTTTTAGGTGTAGTAGTTTTATTCTAGTTCAGTAGCTGTCTACGTCTTTGTCTGCGTCTTTGTCTTGCTAAAAAAACAAACAACACTCCTTTCTCACATTCCCCCCCCCCAATAAAGTTTCCCCTCCCCCACATCTTCGCTTTCGCAGGGCAGCACAAAATAGCGATCCGAAAATAGACTGGCAAAGATCCAGGAAATGATCTCAGTTTTCGCGTGTTGTTCGTGCGCATGCGCGGACGAGAATTTCGCAATCAATTTCGCATTCGCATTAGCGAAATTTTGCAAAAATTTTTTTTGATAAAATATCACGAATATTCGATATTAACGAATATTTCTTCTATATATTCGTGAAATATCGTGAAATCGAATATGGCGTATTCCGCTCAACACTACCCCACAGCTGCACATGCACAAAGAGGGCGGGTATGCTTGGGACTAGAAATGGAGCGAACACCCCCCGGTTCGGTTCGCAGCAGAACATGCGAACAGGCAAACAATTTGTGCGAACACCGTTAAAGTCTATGGGACACAAACGTTAAAAATCAAAACTGCTCATTTTAAAGGCTTATATGCAAATTATTGCCATGAAAAGTGTTTGGGGACCCGGGTACTGCCCCAGTGGACATGTATCAATGCAAAAAAAGTTTTAAAAACCAAAGTTTTTTCAGGCGCAGTTACATATAATAATGCTTAAAGTGAAACAATAAAAATGTAATGTTCCTTTAACCACTTAAGACCGGACCATTATGCAGGTTAAGGACCTTGCCTCTTTTTGCGAATACGCACTGCGTCGCTTTAACTGACAAGTGCGCGGTCGTGCGGCGTGGCTCCCAAACAAAATTGGCGTCCTTTTTTTCCCACAAATAGAGCTTTCTTTTGGTGGTATTTGATCACCTCTGTGGTTTTTATTTTTTGCGCTATAAACAAAAATAGAGCGACAATGTTGAAAAAAATTCTATATTTTTTACTTTTTGCTATAATAAATATCCCCAAAAAAGATATAAAATTTTTTTTTTTCCCCAGTTCAGGTCAATACGTATTCTTCTACCGATTTTTGGTAAAAAAATGTCATGACTGCGACATTATGATGGACACATCGGACACTTTTGACACATTTTTTGGACGATTGTCATTTTCACAGCAAAAAGTGCTATAAAAATGCACTGATTACTGTGAAAATGTCAATGGCAGCAACGTGGTTAACCACTAGGTGGCGCTAAGGTGTTAAGTGTGCCCTAGGGGAGTGATTCTAACTGTAGGGGGTGTGGCTGTAGGCGTGACATCACTGATCGTCATTCCCAGGGCTCAAGTCCTGCGGGAACGCGTGGGAACGGAGTTCCTGCACTTTTTTCACAGCAGGAACTCAGTTCCCTTTGCAGGACTAGAGCAGCAGAGCCGTCAGAGCCAATCCTTCACTAAGCGGCGATGCCCAGCTCAAATCACTGTCAGGGACAGGCAAACCTTAGTAATCCTTTATGTTATTGGCCGCTTCCTGTATATGGATTCATCAGGTAGTGTGCGGGTATTCCGTCACTTCCTCGATGCCGCAATGTCTCCTGGGAGCTTTTGTCATTGTTCCCAGGAGACACTGCGGAGGTCTGGCGCGAGTTATCGCAGGATTTAGAAAGAACTTACTTACTATGGTACATGTATGGATCGAAAAAAAAAAAAATGCGGTTTAGTAATTATTCATATGAGCGTATCATTTATTTTTTTTGGTGGGGGAGTGGATCTTCAGTGGGAGTTCCCACACTTTTTTCCCCAGAACTTGACCCCTGGTCGTTCCCTATATCAGGGAACAGACGATCAGTGTCACTGCCACAGTGAAGAATGGGGAAGGTGTGTTTGCACACACCTCACCCCGTTCTTCAGCTCCTGTGGCCGATCTCGGGACACTGGCGGCGATCGGGTCCGGGGGTCCCATGGGCGCGGTCATGGAGCTTCGGACCGGGTCGTGCGTGTGCACGACCCACGACTGGGCTCTTAAAGGCAACATACAGGTACGTGCCTGTGCCCAGCTGTGCCATTCTGCCAACATAAATGTGCAGGAGGTGGTCCTTAAGTGGTTAAATATTGTGCCTGTGGGGGGGTCTCCTAAGTATGCCTGTAAAGTAGCGCATCTTTCCCAACTTCATAACAGTACCACAGCAAAATGACATTTCTAAAGGAAAAAAACTTCATCTAAAATTGCTTGCGTGAGCCCCCCCACCCCCTCAGTCCATTACCAGGCGCTTCAGGTCTTACTGGCCCAGCAGAAGGAGGGGGAGGGAAGCCGAACTTCTTACATACCTCGCCGTGGGGATGTCTGACAGAAGCGGGGACAGGGGTACCTGTCATAAACAGGTACCTGCTCCTCCTTCCCCTAGAAAGGTGCAAAATGTGGCACCAGAGGAGGGGAGGAATTAGTTAAGCGGAAGTTCCACTTTTGGGTGGAACTCCACTTTAAGGTAGAATTCTAAGACTAATCTAACTACTTTTAACCTCCCTGGCAGTAATCCAGAGTCTGACTCGGGTGGAAATCCAGTACCATTAGCGGACTCAGGATTGCATTGCAGTATCCAGGCGGAGTTTACTTACCTTGTCCCTGGATCCTGCGTTGTCTCCCCGTATAAAATAATTACACACCCCCTTTGTCCCTAGTGGTCTGCCCAGTGTCCTTCATGCACTTTTATATAATAAAAACTGTTCTTTCTGCCTGGAAACTGTAGATTGTCCATAGCAACCAAAAAGTGTCCCTTTATCTCAAAAGTGGTTTTAGACCAGCTAGAAAACAGCGATAATAAATGAGAATCACTCGCAGAATTGAGAGATAGCAATTTGTGGGGAAATTCGTCATTAAACACTGAAAGTAATGACAGCGACAATTCTGCAACAAAATTTCAGCGTTTTTGTTTTAAATTAAATTATTGAATATTTTTTATTATTATTACATTATTATTTGTTATAATCATTTATAGTTATGTATTATATTATAATTAATGATTTTGTGTTTTAAACTTCATCATACCCGGGATGTCTACTAGACTCTGGTTTGGTCAGATTTAAGTGAGTTATTTCTAAGAATTACAGGCCTACAATATAAAACGCCAAGTTTCCATGCAAAACAATTGTACCGCTTTCAGCATCAAAAACCTGACATAATCATACCGCCAGGGAGGTTAAAATTGCTGCCTCCCCTCTCCTAACATCTATTTTTACTAACCTGTGTAAGAAAGTTTTGTATTTTGTAATCTATATTCAGGCCACTCTGGGGGGAGAAGACTGATGGGTCATAGAAGCCTATGGGTGACGTCACTGCTCCCAGGCATCATCAGTCATTGTCGAGCACTCTCTCCTCTCCCCTGCAGCTGGCATTGGCTGACACAGGGGAGATCACGTGACTGGACCAGAACAGCTTAAAAATAAGTATGTATACTAATCTTTCCTATGCAGGTTAGTCAGAATAGGTGTTAGGAGGGGGAGGGAGCATTTTTAAGGAAAAGTTAGGTTTTGACTGGAGTTCTACTGAACACCTTTTGTTTTGATGCTCTTGGAATGTATTTCGCTGTTTTAAACAAATTGTTAAGTTGGGCTTTAAAGTGGTTCTTCAATCATTTTTAAAAAAAATATAAAAGCCAGCAGCTACAAATTCTGTAGCTGCTGGCTTTTAATAAAAGGTCACTTACCTTTCCAAAGGCCCAGTGCCATCCTCATCCGGGTCAGTTTCTTCAACAGTATTTGGTCCTCAGCACTGGCATATTAACTGTGGGCATCCAGCTATGACTTCTTGCAGCTTCACAGCTGGCTGCCCACGGCGCATGTGCGAGCTGCAATGCACTTTGTGAATGGTCCCGCAACCTTCTTGGACCTATGGCGTGTCCCAGAAGGTTGTGGTTAGGGTGGGGGAGAGAACTTTGGCTCGGATTGACTAGGGGATCATCTGAGCGGAAGTGGGAACAGGTATCTATCAAAACGATATGTTCCAAATATGGCAGAGCGGGGAGGGGAGGAGGAAGAGCTGAACTTTCCTTTTGGGCGAAGTTCCGCTTTAAAGTGGAACTTCAGCCAAAAGGGGAAGTTGCACTTATCTGCCCCCCCCCCCCCCCCGTTTAGAGTTTTGAGAACTTCATTCTCTTTTAGGGGGAGCAGGCACTTGATTTTGACAGCGACTTACTCCTACTTCCAATCAGATTGCTGGGGTGATTCAGGTGAAAGTTTGTCCCACCTTTCTTCCCCCGCAGCCTTCAGGGACACATCACAGGTCCCAGAAAGCTGCAGGACCATTCACAAGGAGCAGCACAGCTCGCACATGCGCAGTGGGAATCTTGCTGTGAAGCCACAAGCAGTCACAGCTGGCTTCCCATAAGAAACATGCTTGCGCCTGCACCTGAAGAGTGTCCTGATGATCAGTGCAGCCCCACAGCCTCAACAGTGCCCATCAGTGCTGCCAATCAGTGGCAACCTATCAGTGGCAACCTATCAGTGCCACCTTAGGCACTAGGAGTTTAGTGCCTAGGGCAGCACAAATCCTAAATACACCTCTGGCGCCATACTCTTTCCATTTTCATATGATGGATTGAACAGTGCTCTGTGAGATGTTCAAAGCTTGGAATATTTTTTTAGAACCTAACCCTGCTTTAATCTTCTCCACAATGTAATCACTGACCTGTCTGGTGTGTTCCTTGGCATTCATGATGCTGTTTGTGCACTAACAGACCTCTGAGGGCTTCACAGAACAGCTGTATTTATACTGAGATTAAATTATACACAGGTGGACTTCTGAAGACAATTAGGTGACTAGATTTTAGTTATAGGTATCAGAGTAAAGCCTTGCACATGCGATCCAATTAATGGTCAACCGAGCGTCAGATTTTTGTCTTAAGGGCGTATGCCTGGATCTTGTCTTGCATACTAACGGTACAAAATGTTCGTGCAACAAACACGAACGTAGTGACACACTACGAAGAATTTCAGCTCTTGAGCGCCACCCTTTGGGCCCCTTCTGCCAATGTTGTGTTTGGTGAGCATTGATTCCGATCATGCGTGTTTGCAATTTGCGACTTTTGTGTGACAGATTTGTGTACTGACCATACAAAAATCTCGTCAAACCGTTGTCCTGGACAGCCGCACTCAAAATCAATCAATTTATCAGTCAATTTATTAAGGAAAAATACAAGCCACAGGAAACGGTGGAATACAAGACGCATTTCACACTTTCAAAAGTGGCATCTCTCCTCCTGTCAAACCGTCCACTGAAAACTTACTAGCATGTCATCCAACATTTGTTGGCCAAAGGTTGGACAACAATTGTCAAAGAGAGCGTACTAACGGTCAGATTTTAGGACAACAATCTGTCAACAGACAATCCCCTGCCAACAATTGGATCGTGTGTGTGAGGCTTTAGACTCCATACACACCATTCGATATTCGTCTTCAGACTTAGTAAAACCATGTAGTGCAAGGGCCTGCCTGATTGCATACAAATTGAAGCTCTTAAAGGGGTTGTAAAGGTTTGTCTTTTATTTTCTAAATAGGTTCCTTTAAGCTACTGCATTGTTGGTTCACTTACCTTTTCCTTCCATTTCCCTCCTAAATGTTTTCTTTCTTTCTTTGAATTTCTCACTTCCTGTTTCTCCTCAGTAAGCTTTCCACCATCATCCGAGTGGTGGAAAGTCATTTAGAACAGCTTACTGGACACCTTACTGAGGAGGAACAGGAAGTGAGAAATTCAGACAAAGAAAACAAAGAAAAAAACATTTAGAAGGGAAATCGAAGGAAAAGGTAAGTGAACCAACAATGCACTAGCTTAACCACTTGCCTACTGTGCACCTACACCCCCTTCCTGCCCACAGGAAATTTTAGCTTCCGGCACTGCGTTGCTTTAACTGCCAATTGCGCGGTCTTGTGATGTGGCTCCCAAACAAAATTGACGTCTTCTTTTTCTCACAAATAGAGCTTTCTTTTGGTGGTATTTGATCGCCCGTGCGCTTTTTAATTTTTGGGCTATAAACAAAAAAAGAGCATACATGTTGAAAAAAAACACAATATTTTTTGCTTTTTGCTATAATAAATATCCCATTTATAAAAAAATAATAATAATTTATCTCAGTTTAGGCCGATACGTATTCTTCTACATATTTTTGGTAAAAAAAAAAAAAAAAATCTCAATAACCATATAGTGACTGGTTTGCGCAAAAGTTATATTGCCTACAAAATAAGGGACATAATTATGATTTTTTTTTATTTCTTTTTTTTACTAGGAATGGCGGCGATTTGCGATTTTTTTTCGGGACTGCGACATTATAGCGGACACATCGGACACTTTTGACACATTTTTGGGACCATTCACATTTATACAGTGAACAGTGCTATAAATATGCATTGATTACTGTATAAACGTGACTGGCAGGGAAGGGGTTAACCACTAGGGGGCGGGGAAGGGGTTAAATGTGTAGCCTAGTGAGTGTTCTAACTGTAGGGGGAGGGGGTGACTGGGGGAGGTGACCGATCTGTGTCCCTATGTACCAGGGACACAGCATCGGTCTCCTCTCCCTGACAGGACGTGGAGCTCTGTGTTTACACACAGAGTTCCACGTCCCCGCTCAGTTACTGGGCAATCGCGGGTGCCCGACGGCATTGTGTTCCCAGTAACGCGACGGGTGAGCGCGCCCCCTAGCAGCTTTAAATGACAGGACGTCATATGACGTCCTGTCAGAACAATAGGGTATTCCGCACGCCGTCATTTGACGGAATCGCAAAAACTGGCCAGGTCCTTTACCTGCCTAAAGGTCCGGGTCTTAAGTGGTTAAAGGGGTTGTAAAGGTAAATTTTTTCCCCCTAAATAGCTTCCTTTTCCTTAGTGCAGTCCTCCTTCACTTACCCCATTATTCCATTTTGCTTTTAAATATCCTTATTTCTTCTGAGAAATCCTCACTTCCTGTTCTTCTGTCTGTAACTCCACACAGTAATGTGAGGCTTTCTCCCTGGTGTGGAGTGTCGTGCTCGCCCCCTGCCTTGAGGGGGCGAGCAGGAGAGTCAGGACGCTCACTACGTTGCAGATAGAGAAAGGAGCTGTGTTAGGGTGACCACATTTCCAAACTACTATTCAGGGACACCCCCCTTCCCGAAAATTGGCTTGTGCTGTAACTAATCATAGCACAGTGATTGGACACAAGAGGTGGGATTTATGATTTCTCCAATCACAAGCAAAGGGCGGGGATTGTGCTCCTCCAGGCATTCCCGGCCAGGACAAGTACTGTCAGTGAGTAAAGCGGTGATGTGGCAGCCTTTTTTGGGGGCATTCGTTTGGCTTGGGGGGGGGGGGTGTGGGGGAGTGAGTAAAGCGGTGGCTGTGTCAGTTTCATTCCAGGACACTGTATTGTCCTGGAATAAATGTGCCCGGGACAGACCTACAAAATGCGGGACTGTCCCGGACAATCTGGGACACGTGGTCTGGTCTGGTGTCCTGGGAGCTGAGCAGGCATGGCATGGGTATAATGATACTATGAGATACATCATTATACCCATGCCATGCCTGCTCTCCGTTTGGCCCCTGGAGGGGTCCCTTCTTTGACTCCGCCCCCTCAGCTCCCAGGTGAGGCACCAGCTGCTGCCATCTTGGGGCCACACAAATACAACCATGGTCAAGTTCAGTGGTGAGTATGGGGACCTACAACCCCTCCTGCCCTGTGCCTTTACAACAAATACTATGCCAGATTGCCAAACATATATATTTTTTCATCCTAGGTGCAGTGTTACACACCCCTGAAGAGCGAGCTGGATCTTGCGAAACTAGGCTAGTCGGGTAGTACGATGCCTATGTACTCTGTCCACTACTATACTTGTGTACTAATATTTACTGTCTATGTATTGTTTCAATTGGCAATTGTTGGTGTCATGTATGTAACAATTTTACTTTACGCATGTATCAATTTTACCTGAATTAAATTATATACTATACAATTATTGTGATTTTTACTGGCGGAAACGTTACACACTTCATTTAAAGTCCCGGGGCAAACCTTTTTCTTTTGACTAAGCTGTGTGTTAGTGGGCGTCCTGACTCCACACCAAGGAGAAAGCCTTGCATTACAGTGTGTAGTTACAGACAGAAGAACAGGGAGTGAGGATTTCTCAGAAGAAATAAGGACATTTAAAAGCAAAATGGAAGGATGAGGTAAGTGAAGGAGGACTGCACTAAGGTAAAGGAAGCTATTTTGGGAAAACATTTTTTTTCCCTTTACAACCCCTTTAAGTTTCTTTACATTGTTACAGATCTGCACTGCATTCAAATCTTTTGAACCCTGAACGCTAATTTTCACCTAAATCCCTCAATGAAAACGAAACAATGAATGAGAAACTCTGACATGTGAAATGCTGCGCCCCTCTGCCCAGACAGTGAGAAAATTACCATAAAGGGAAATAAAAGATGTTTGTTGTGTCTTGTCTAAACGTACGGCTGTAAAGGAATACATTAAACTGCTATGAAAATGGAACTCAACACGGGGAAGAGAAGATTTAAAGGCATATTTGATTGTAATGAAATCTCCAAGTAAAATGTTTCCGGCTTTGAAAAACATGAGAGAAGGAAAAAAAAAAAATGCATGAAATTGAATTGGAATCTCCTCAGCTTCCTCGGTGTCACGGCTAACCCCTGTACGGCTTGCAGCAGTGTGATTACCCAGAGGTATTACACATGCCGGCTTTTCTCTCAGACCTCATCTCGTGAGGATCTTCTGTCTGTGTTTGATTCGCCCACGTGTTCCCTAAGGCTATTGTCTCAGTTTTCTCTCCTTCAGGCACACAATTCTCCCTTGTGATGTCCCTCAGACGTTGCGTCCTATTTGCACTCTTCCCTACAGGCATTGTTTAGTGTGGTGTGTAACGCAATCCCACTGCCCCCTCCCCCCCCCCCCCACACATATCACATCTGAAAGACGCTTGCCTGTGTCGTTATTTTTTTCTTTCTTACCTTCCCCACATAAAGTGGTTCTGTTCCCGTATACTCCTCCACCACAAAGAACTGGTTCCACACCCAGCCACGCTTCACCCGACCAGACACCTCCAACGACAATCCCGTCTCCATGGAAACCATTCCCAAGAGCTCCGGGCTGCAGAATATCAGCACCACAGTCCAGGCAAAGCCTTGTGCAGCCATCCCAAGTCCCACTGGATCCTTGGGGCCTCACATCACGCAGGGAGGATAAGTACGCCAACTGTCATATTGACGGCAAAGGATCAAGCTTCTTGTACTACTCATTCCTGGGCATTCAGCTGGGACGTTGTCCAAGGGGATCTCAAACACCGGCGGGCTGGAGCAATAAAGTCCCGGTTTAGCCGAGGCTGCAATTGCATGCAGCACTAGGTAAAGGCATTGACTGAGTACGGTTTAAATGACTTGGGAACTGCAGCCGTGTAATGTGATCAGGGCTCTAACAGGTGTATTGAGCTCTACCGGGAAGTCTAGAACTACAGTTCTCTGATTCAACCGAAGAATAATCTGTAGAGCTACCGGAATGCTGCACTCTTCTGCAACATCCTGTGTTGTCCTCGGGCATCCCTCGGTTTCTTGCAGCAGGGCAATGTTCTATACAAAGTGCTGCACACAGTAGGCTTATTCCTGGGGTCCTCTCATGCTAATGAACTTATAAAGGAATAGGTGGGGGAGGGGGGATCAGAATCCAAAGTACTCTATTACAGAATACACTTGTACGGTTCAAGTTCAATAGAAGCTCTTCTCCGCTGTCCTATACCGTACTTAGATACAACCCTTTCTTTGAGCATGCTCGGCTACGTTCAAATAGATTTGGCTGTATAGGCAACACTTTGGCGTAATTAGGATATGCTAGAAGTGCATTAAACTGATAAGCACAGCTGGCGGAGGATATGCAAAAGATGTCAAACAAACACTCTAAATGATACATGAGGTTAACGCAAAGAGCTTAGCCCGGCATCCCGGGAGGTTATATTGAGATAATAAAACAAAATCCCATAGAGGGTAGAGCTGGTTATGGTAACGATGCTCTGAGCTGCGTTGTAATCCCACCACAGTGTTAAAACGCGTCCATACGTATATTGATGCGCAGTCGTATAGTCCTTAAATCGGGGTCTATTAAGTGGAAGGAGCTGAACGTATAAAACACACGTGGTTGACTATACTAGGATTATTCTATAGGGAATATAATAGGGTGGTGATCTGATAAACCTAATGCAATTATTATTGCACGGTATGCACTAATATACTTGCAGCTTTAGTGAAAAAGGTGGCATTATAGGATTGTATTAAAAAAAAATCTCTGGTTTGGAATGGGCTAGGTGCTAAAAAAAATTATAGAATTTTTTTTTGCAATATATAGAGGTGTCCAAAGGATTGACAGATTACTGCGTGTTGCATCGGTAGCCTTATAATGAAGCATCCAAGGCCTTCCAATTTAGTTGCCGCTGTGACTGTGGCTCCTGAAGACCATATTGAGTTCAGTGTCCAGAAAACGCCACGCTTGTATCTCTCATCTTCACCCGAATGTAGGAAACATCAAGACCTGTCCTTGGTGCTGAACGTGTCCTGGGAGTGCAGAAGGGACCTAAACAGAGAAACAAACACACTTATTTCTAGAACCAGAGATTATTTTTTTGACAGTTATAACTGTTTTTTATCACATTACAAGAGGCAGAAAGTGAGAGAACTATGTCAGCGCCCATTGCTGGCTAAGCCTATTTCTGACATTTGGTGTTTACAATTCATATTTGTTTGCTAGAAAATTACTTAGAACCCCCAAACATTATATATATTTTTGTAGCAGAGAATCTAGAGAATAAAAATTGCGATTATTGCAATATTTTATGTCGGACGGTATTTGTGCGGCAGTGTTTTAAACGCAACTTTTTGGGAAAAATTAACTTTCATGAATTAAAAAAAAATGAAAAAGTAAAGTTAGCACAATTTTTTTGTGTAATGTGAAAGATAATGTTACACGAGTTAATAGATACCAAACATGTCATGCTTTATAATTGCACGCACTCGTGGAATGGCGACAAACTACGATACCTAAAAATCTCCATAGGCAATGCTTAAGGCCGCGTACACACGATCAAATCTATCTGCTGGAAACGGTCTGCCCAACCGTCCCAGCAGACAGATTTGATCGTATGTACAGGCGAACAGACGAATTTGGCCAGCCGACAGATTTTAAAGCATGCTGCTGGGAATCCGTCTGCCCGATATGTCTGCTGGTTAGTACGCTAACCAGCAGACATATCTTCTCGCACATGCGTCGAATAGATTTGACGCATGCGCGGAAGTAATTTACTTCCCGGTGCGGTGACGTGGCGGCGTCAACGTCACCGCCATGTCAGCGCGCTGTCTGCTGGCGGGGATTTTGGTTTGATCGCGTGTACAGCGATCAAACCAAAACGGCCAGCAGACAGATCTGTTCAAATCGGTCTGTTTGACCGATTTGAACAGATATATGTGTTGGTGTGTACGCGGCCTTAAACTTTTTTTTACGGTTACCAGAGTTACAGAGGAGGTCTAGTGCTAAAATTATTGCTCTTGCTCTGACGATTGCGGCGATACCTCACATGTGTGGTTTAAACACCGTTTTCATATGCGGGCGCGACCTCCGTATGCGTTTTCTTTGTTGCGCGAGCTCGCGGAGAGGGAAGCGCTTTAACATTTTTATTTTTTTTCTTATTTATTTTTATAATATTAAAATTGTGTTTTTTTTTGTTTGTTTTTTTACATTTTGATCACTTTTATTGCTGTCACAAGGGATGTAAACATCCCTTGTGACAGTAATAGGTGGTGACAGGTACTCTTTATGGAGGAATCGGGGGTCTAAAAGACAACGGCGATTCAGAATACTGTGTAATTTTTTTTTAAATTAGGTGCCATTGGCAGCCAAGAAACCCGGAAGTTACATTATGACGTCGCTTCCGTGTTTACATGTTTGCGAAAACTGAATCAAAGCCGTTTACAGCTTTGTTTCAGTCTGCGCCTGGACACTGGAGGTGCCGAAATGGAGAATCGGGTCTCCCGGTGGGACGGGAGGCCCGGTCAGATCGGCGAGAGGCGGCGGGATGGGGGATGTCCCCTCCCGCTCCTCCGGCATAACAACCGAGCAGCTCCGCCCCCTTGCTGTGAGTGACAGGTTAATTACATATCTCATGCACTAGCCTGGAGACAGGCATTATTTTTTATTTCCCACCCCCCACTCCTTTTCTGAAGTCATGTGGTTACTTTTCTGGATTTTGACTGGATGTTGGTGATCATAGCAGAATTCAGTGTAAGAAATACACAATAGAAAATGCTTGTTGACAAGGGGAGTGTCGAGGTGGGCGGGGAGTCTACTGACATCACAACTCCATCCACCGAGCTCCAGACAACAGATCCACCTACAGAATCTGCAGTTTTTCAGTTCTTATAACAGACAGAGGGGCGACATTTGACAGGTAAGGATACATGCAGGAGGTTTCTATATCCTTATAGATCAGCACTATGGCAGTAGTTTAGATAGGATGAGAGCGGGTTTACATCCACTTTAAATGCCTGGATGCTTCAGCAGCAATACTTTGGGGTTCATTTACTAAAACTGGAGAGTGCAAAACCTGGTGCAGCTCTGCATGGTAGCCAATCAGCTTCTAATATTAGCTTGTTCGTTCAGTTAGGCCTGGTTCACACCTATGAATTTTTTAGTGCGTTTTTCAGTTTTGCAGAAACACACTGTCATAGGCCTGCGCACAGGGTTTGTCCAGTTTGCCTGGGCACACCCTAATCACCCCATGCAGTGCCTATTTCCATCTCCCCTGCAGTGATGCCAGCTTCTCTCCTTTCAGTAGCGAGGAAGGGGCTGGCAAATATTTCATTAACCAGCCCCTTCCTTTTCTAAATGAACACAGTGAGTGATCTGTACCGATCACTACTGTCTTCATTTTCAAATGAAGCATAGTATACCATATTTACTGCAGGCTACAGAGACTGTTTATCTGTTTTGAAAGTGAGACATCAAGGGTCTGTTAGACCCTTGATATTTTAACAAAGCCCCATAATGGGGCTCCTAAAAAAATATTGTAAAAAGAAAAAAAAAATCATAAAAAGAATATTGTAAAAAAAATTGTTAAAAGAAAAAAATACTGACACCATCCACCACCCTACTGACTGTCCACTGCTCTGCTGATATACACGCATGTGTGTTTATGCTCTGGGGTACACACCCTAATGCAATAGGCTGCGCACACCAACCAACACACTACAGTCCATTTACCATGGTTTCCTATGGATGTAGTCTGTGAATTTTATGGAAATGACCAGGGACTTTTTTTCTGGTTTTTGGTTCCACAGACTTCAATGGATCAAAAACACATATTGAAAAACGCAAAATGCGCCTGGAATATGCAAACTGCAACCTACATAGGTGTGAATCCGACCTTAAAGAATAAGCATTTTTTTTATTTCTGAGCCTGTTGTATCATGTACTTGAAAAAGTATAAAAAAGTGTCCTATTCACTTTGTATTGCTTCTTTTGTGTGAAATCCCTGGTGTTCCCTCCAGCCCACCTGCTTTCCTATCACAAACTGACCACACTAGACATGAGAACACACTGTGGTCAGTTCTTTAGCAGACATCTGCTGTCACGCCCCCCCCCCGCCCGGCACAGACATTCATTGGGAAGACCAGCGTGCTTCTGTTTCTCCTCCCCCTAGCTCTTATACAAAACAGAGGGTATCTAATCACGTATAAAAAAGAGGAAAACATGTATTTATACTTTTTTTTTTTTTTTTTACACAAACGTTTTAAACTGAATGTTTTTTTTAAACAAGATGAAGGTTTCCATACATTTTAAGCTTTGACAAAAAAAAGGAAGCTTATTGGTTTTTATGCAGAGCTGCACCAGATTGTTGTACTCTCCAGCTTTAGAAAATCAGCCCCTTTGAATAACTCTTCTGCATGCAACAACTTAACCCCCCTGGCGGTATTCCCGAGTCAGGCTCGGGGTGGTATTTCATTACCAAAAGCGGTAACCCTGAGCCAGACTCGGGACCACAGGCATGGTTTACTTACCTTGTCCCTGGATCCTGCAAAGCCGCCCCGCTGTGTGATTGAGCGGTGTCTCCTTGCTCGATTCAGAGTGTCCCTGTGTGCCGCCGAGCTCCGTTCCCTGCGATGTTACGACGCACGGGGGCGGAGAACGGCGCCAAATTCAATAAGTAAATAAACACAATACATACAGTATACTGTAATCTTACAGATTACAGTACTGTATGTAATAAATACACACCCCCCTTGTCCCTAGTGGTCTGCCCAGTGCCCTGCATGTTCTTTTATATAATAAAAACTGTTCTTTTTTTTAAATTGGAGATTGTCCATAGCAACCAAAAGTGTCCCTTTATGTCAAAAGTGGTTTTAGAGCAGCTAGAAAACAGCGATAATAAATTATAATCACTTGCAGAATTGAGCGATAGCGATTTGTGGGGAAATCCGTCATAAAAAAATAAAAGTAATGACAGCGACAATTCTGCAACTGAGCAAATTTCAGTGATTTTGATTTGATTACATTATTGAATAATTGTTATTATAATTATGTTATTATTTGTTATATTATAATTTATGATTTTGTTTTTCAAACTTTATCATACCCGGGGTGTCTACTAGACTCTTGTTTGGACAGATTTAAGTGAGTTATTCCTAAGAATTACAGGCCTACAATGTAAAACGCCAAATTTCCTTGCAAAATAATGGTGCCGCTTTCAGCACCTAAAATCTGAAATAATTATACCGCCGGGGAGGTTAAGTTCCAGCTTAGTGACTCTATGGTGGATTTACAAAAGGCAAATAGACTCTGCACGTTCCCAGAGTTTAGTAAATGTGGTAAAGCTTCATGTACACGGGACGTTGCTCAACTTCTCTTGAATAATTTCAACTTGACAGCTAGAAACCGGCATCTAAAAACGGCTATTTACCCACGTTTACATGCCGCGTTTAGCCACGTTTGCGTCTATAAGCTTTAAAAAAAAAAATATATATATTGGGTTAAAATTAGGGTTGTCCCGATACCACTTTTTTAGGACCGAGTCCAAGTACTGATACTTTTTTTAAATGTGTCCCCAAATGCAGCCATGTCCCCCACATATTGCAGCCATGTATGTCCCCCACATATTGCAGCCATGTATGTCCCCCACATATTGCAGCCATGAATGTCCCCCACATATTGCAGCCATGTATGTCCCCCACATATTGCAGCCATGTATGTCCCCCACATATGCAGCCATGTATGTCCCCCACATTGCAGCCATGTATGTCCTCCATATTGCAGCCATGTATGCCCCCCACATATTGCAGCCATGTATGTCCCCCACATATGCAGCCATGTATGTCCCCCACATTGCAGCCATGTATGTCCTCCATATTGCAGCCATGTATGTCCCCCACATATGCAGCCATGTATGTCCCCCACATATGCAGCCATGTATGTCCCCCACATTGCAGCCATGTATGTCCTCCATATTGCAGCCATGTATGCCCCCCACATATTGCAGCCATGTATGTCACCCACATATGCAGCCATGTATGTCCCCCACATATGCAGCCATGTATGTCCCCCACATATTGCAGCCATGTATGTCCCCCACATATGCAGCCATGTATGTCCCCCACATTGCAGCCATGTATGTCCCCCACATTGCAGCCATGTATGTCCTCCATATTGCAGCCATGTATGTCCCCCACATATTGCAGCCATGTATGTCCCCCACATATGCAGCCATGTCATGTCCCCCATATTGCAGCCATGTATGTCCCCCATATTGCAGCCATGTCCTGTCCCCCATACCTGAAGATATGATGCCGCCACCGCTGC
This sequence comes from Rana kukunoris, assembly GCA_029574335.1. Lineage (NCBI taxonomy): Eukaryota > Metazoa > Chordata > Amphibia > Anura > Ranidae > Rana > Rana kukunoris. The sequence goes on along the minus strand of CM056060.1, from coordinate 110,443,363 downwards.
CACATACCGCCGTTAATCCCCCTGTATTATAGCGTAGCGCGCATTACAAGCTTTCGTTCTGAATACTTGTAATGCCCGCGCCGCCATGTATTGCCACTCCCCTTCTCGGGATTGGAGGGATCCGTCCAATCCCGAGCAAGGGGGAGTGTCTATACGCGGATTCGTGCATAGACACTCCCCCTTGCTCGGGATTGAACGGATCCGTCCAATCCCGAGAAGGGGAGTGTCAATACATGGCGGCGCAGGCATTACAAGTATTCAAAACGAAAGCTTGTAATGCGCGCTAGCTATAATGCAGGGGGATTAACGGCGGTATGTGGCACAGGCAATGGCTGCAATATGGGGGACAAGTATTCTATTTTAGTATGGGGGTATTTGCGGGAGTACAAGTACTCCCGCAAATACTCGGCATCGGTCCCGATACCGATACTAGTATCAGTTTTGGGACAACCCTAGTTAAAATGAAAAATGTCTGTAAACGAAATGCTGCTAAATGCTAGTTACTGCGTTTAGCTATGTTTGGTGCTTGAAATGCCTCCTAACACAGTTTCTGAATGCATTTTTTGGGGTTCCAGAAAAAGCCTCTAAACTCAACTGCCAAGAAACTACTGTAAACAACTCTGTGTACATGTACTGATAGGATAACATAGAGGAGAGTTCAGGAGCAGTTGAAAAAAATGCCCAACTGCTCCTAAACTTCCTTTTACCAGCAGCAGTGTACATAAGGCCTTAAAGGGGTTGTAAAGGTTTGTTTTTTTATTTTCTAACTAGGTACCTTTAAGCTAGTGCATTGTTGGTTCACTTACCTTTTCCTTCGATTTCCCTTCTAAATGTTTTTTTTCTTTGTTTGAATTTCTCACTTCCTGTTTCTCCTCAGTAAGCTTTTCACTATCATCCGAGAGGTGGAAAGTAATTTAGAACAGCTTACTGAGAAGGAACAGGAAGTGAGAAATTCAGACAAAGAAAACAAAGGAAAAACACATTTAGAAGGGAAATGGAAGGAAAAGGTAAGCGAACCAACAATGCAGTAGCTTAAAGGAACCTATTTAGAAAATAAAAAACAAACCTTTACTCAACATTCGTTGTCTAGAGGAAGAAAGTCTAAATGAATTCCAATGTCCGAACAAGATGCAAAACCTCCAACTGTCAGGCCTCGTACACACGACCGTTTTCCTCGACAGAATCCATCAAGAAACTTGGTGGCAGAGCTTTTTTGGCGAGGAAAACGGTCGTGTGTATGTTTTTCGTCGAGAAAACTGGCGTGGAACTCGACGAGAAAAAAAGAGAACAAGTTTTCTTTTTCCTCGTCGGGAGTCTCAATTTCCTCCTTGTGTTCCTCGTCGGGCTGGTTTTCAACGAGAAACGCATTTGTGTGTATGCTTAGAAACCTGTGCATGCTCAGAATAATGTATAAGATGGGAGCACACCTTCGGTAAAAGTAGCGTTCGTAATGGAGATGGCAAATTCGTCACGCTGTAACAGACTGAAAAGCGCAAATCGTCTCTCTTACCAAACTTTTACTTAACACGCAGTAACATGAGATTAGCAAAAGCAGCCCCGAGGGTGGCGCCAGTGGAATTGAACTTCCCCTTTATAGTGCCGTCGTACGTGTTGTACGTCACCGCGTTTGAGAACGACAAGATTTTGTCTTGACTGTGTGAACGCAAAGAAAGTTTGACAAGATTCTCGACAAGCCTATCAAGGAACTCTTCGAGGAAAACGATTTTTCATTTACGACGAGTTCCTCAATCGTGTGTACGAGGCCTTAGGCCCCATGCATACGAGAAGCAAAAGCAAACACTTCTAAACTCAAAACACCAGTTTTTGCGGCGAATTTCGTGGCGATTTGCCACGTTTAGCGGCGTTTTACCGCGATTGCGGCTATCAGCGTTCAGAACCACTGAATTGTAGACCCTCCCAAAGCTTATATATTTAACCATTTCTGCAATTTTCAACAGAGAGAGCAGCAGCAGCAGAGAGAGCACTTGCATACATTCATTTTTCTCCTTTGTGAAATGGATCCCATAATGAATATATGCCAAGAAATTGTCCTTACTTTGCTCTTGATGAGGCTTCAACGCCGTCGCAAACTACGTGGACGACCCGTTCGCAGAGCTCGTCGTCGCTATTGGACCCATCCGTTGATGGCACAGAGATTTTCAGTTGGGTATTTTACATTTCGAATTTTCAAAATTTCGAATTTTCAAAATTTCGAATTTTCAAAATTTCGAATTTTCAAAATTCGAATTTTCAAAATTTCGAATTTAGAAAAATTCTAATTTTCGAAAATTCGAATTTTGAAAAATTCGAATTTTCGAAAATTGGAATTTTTGAAAATTCGCATTTTTAACATTTCGATTTTTCAAAATTTCGAATATTCAAAATTCGAATTTTCAAAATTTCGAATTTAGAAAAATTGGTGGCGCCAGTGGAATTGAACTTCCCCTTTATAGTGCCGTCACGTGTTGTACGTCACCGCGTTTGAGAACGACAAGATTTTGTCTTGACTGTGTGAACGCAAAGAAAGTTTGACAAGATTCTCGACAAGCCTATCAAGGAACTCTTCGAGGAAAACGATTTTTCATTTACGACGAGTTCCTCAATCGTGTGTACGAGGCCTTAGGCCCCATGCATACGAGAAGCAAAAGCAAACACTTCTAAACTCAAAACACCAGTTTTTGCGGCGAATTTCGTGGCGATTTGCCACGTTTAGCGGCGTTTTACCGCGATTGCGGCTATCAGCGTTCAGAACCACTGAATTGTAGACCCTCCCAAAGCTTATATATTTAACCATTTCTGCAATTTTCAACAGAGAGAGCAGCAGCAGCAGAGAGAGCACTTGCATACATTCATTTTTCTCCTTTGTGAAATGGATCCCATAATGAATATATGCCAAGAAATTGTCCTTACTTTGCTCTTGATGAGGCTTCAACGCCGTCGCAAACTACGTGGACGACCCGTTCGCAGAGCTCGTCGTCGCTATTGGACCCATCCGTTGATGGCACAGAGATTTTCAGTTGGGTATTTTACATTTCGAATTTTCAAAATTTCGAATTTTCAAAATTTCGAATTTTCAAAATTTCGAATTTTCAAAATTTCGAATTTTCAAAATTTCAAAATTCGAATTTTCAAAATTTCGAATTTAGAAAAATTCTAATTTTCGAAAATTCGAATTTTGAAAAATTCGAATTTTCCAAAATTGGAATTTTTGAAAATTCGTATTTTTAACATTTCGATTTTTCAAAATTTCGAATATTCAAAATTCGAATTTTCAAAATTTCGAATTTAGAAAAATTCGAATTTTCGAAAATTCGAATTTTTAAAAATTCGAATTTTCGAAAATTCGAAATATTAAAAAATTCGAATTTTCGAAAATTCGAAAATATTAAAAAATTCGAATTTTGAAAAATTCGAATTTTCGAAAATTCGAAATATTAAAAAATTCGAATTTTCGAAAATTCGAAATATTGAAAAATTCGAATTTTGAAAAATTCGAATTTTCGAAAATTCGAAATGTTAAAAATTCGAATTTTGAAAATTCGAAATGTTAAAAATTCGAATTTTGAAAATTCGAAATGTTAAAAATTCGAAATTTAGAAAAATTCAAAATTTTGGAAAATTCGAAATTTAGAAAAATTCGAAATTTAGAAAAATTCGAAATGTTAAAAATTTGAATTTTTAAAAATTCGAAATTTAGAAAAATTCGAAATTTTCAAAATTCGAATTTTTCAATATTTCGAATTTTCGAAAATTCGAATTTTCAAATTTCGAATTTTCGAAAATTCGAAATTTCAAAATTCGAATTTTCCAATAAGTCTTTTTTGACTCTGATACAGACTTCCATCTCTTCTGAAAATCTTTCACTGTACAAGGAAAAATAAGAATATGTCAGAAATTTTAACTAGTTTACATCCCAACCAAGCCCAAAGCTGTATTAATCTTAACTCTTTTTTCTTGGTGATATGGGTTCAACTGGTTCCAGTTGGATGTCAATTCTTTTCCAATTTCTTGCCAAGTCCTTTGCTTGGCTGTCCTGTCTGAATATAGTTCATGGGACTTGTCCCATATTTGGGGATAAACCTGAACTGCCTCTATAAGTTGTACTAAAGTAACATCAGAAGTCATTTTTGGAGATGTCACCTCTTCAACTTCTAACCAAAAATGAAGATTTTGGGAGGTGGCTTGTGGACAAAGGTCAGGAAAAACACATGTCTTGGGGTTGTCTGCTGACTAGACAGCATGCCAGGCATTCATATGCAAATTAGACACTGATTAGATTAGTTGAGCTGAATGGAAATGCAGGTGGACAGACGTTGTTGAAAGTACAACATATAGGTTTAAATTCAAAAGGAAAATTTTGGAAAGTGCAATGCTGGTGGTGTATTGAATTATTGAATGAATATATATCATCTTTGAATTATCTGAATGATAGACATAATTTAAAACGATTTAAATAATTTTTTTAACATTTTTTAATGATATTTCCCTATTTTATTATGTTAAAAAAAGGGTTCCTTTAAAAACGCTTATAAACGCAAACGCGGCTAAACGCGGGTGCCGCGTTTAGATGCGTTTAGCGGCATTTAGCATTTAAAACGCAAAAGCAAACGCTTCTGAACCCCAAATTTTGCGTTTGAAAAAACGGCCCTAAACCCAACTGCTTTTAACCGCCAAAAAACGTGATTGTGTGCATGGACACATAGGATAACATTAAATGGGTTCAGGGGCAGTTGAAAAAAATGCCCAAACGCCTCTGAACTCGAGTTTACCAGCGTCTCGTGTGCATGGGGCCTTAGTGTCACTCACTGTGTTTCTGATTTTGTGGTGTCTCGTAGCAGTGACACCTCGGTCGTGTGTACGAGGCCTGAGGTTTTATTATTTGTGCTGAAAAACTTGTGAAGAAGGTAGAAGGTGGAAAGGGAAGGGAAGGTTCAGGTACACGGTACAGATCACTGGGAAAAATCCCCTAAACTCCAAAGTCATTTACCAGTCTCTGCCACAGACTGATTGAGAACAAATTTGAAAAGTCCAGAATCCTCTGCCACAGAATGTAACTCCCGAACTTCTAGCCTTACAGTTAAAGAGCCTTTAAGCCAACCCGGTGAACTGTAGTACAACTTGACTTGTAGATTTCTCCTTAATATGGTCACCAGACCTATCCCGAGACATAAGCCTTCTGCTTTGTCCACTCCAGGGCAGGTCCTCCCCTGGTTCACTTCATTAAGTGTAGCTTCCTTCACTCAGATGGACAGCTTAGGATACCTCTTGATTCGTAGGCCCCAGTCAGCATAACTGGGCCTACTAGTAGAGTTGCAGCCTCGGGCCAACTTGGTCCCGGGGCTGTAAATCACACAACACATACCTCGTGCCAGGAGGCCCATGAGGCGAAGGACCCCAAAATATGGTGTCTGCCCCTTAAGTATTACCTCCCGACATGCACAGCGGAGCACCACTCCCACTGGGCTGCTCCTGAGGAAAGATACCTAATGACCAATGGCTTGCACTTGTTCCAACACTGGCCTGTGGGAGTATCGCCACCTACAGGCAACAGTGGGAACATGCTATCAGACACAGCCACTGCCAGGACAAAGGCTAATTTAGAACAAATCATACAGTCTGAACCACATTATCGGCTCAGACACCCACTACATTTAGCATTGCGCCCAGTCATTTGGGAGCAGGGCGCTACACACATTTTACCACATTATATTTACTAAGGAAAATTAGTGCATTGGGTCCCTGCATCGGTCTTGATGACGTCAGAGTAATTTGGACAGCTGGAATGCAGAGCCAAATAGTCTGCTGGGACTTGTCTATCAGAGTGGAGGAGCCTGCAGTAATGAAGGACCAGGTAATTAAAAATGTATTTTCCATCCTCTAGGCAGAAACAAGCAGTTTGTACACAGCCCCACTGCAGGAGCATTTTTAATTTTAGAGTTCAGCTTTAATTTTTTCATTTTTTTTTTAGATGCAGTCAGTGTAAGTACCTGAACTTTATCTTTATATCAGTATCTTGCAATTCCCTTCATAGCATCACTCAGACTCAGAAGAGCAGCACCGGAAGCCATTGCTAATGAGGTTTTCTGCATGCAAATATTCCGACAAGGAACACACTGATAGAAAAAGAGAGCAGGGTGTGCAGAGATAACCTCATCAGTCTCCTGCTGCTCTAACACTATTTCATCAACAGACTAGGAGTAGAAAAGAGAGACCACTATATCCCTTTTACAGTCTAAAGCTGAAATAGATAAAGTGGGATCATCCGCCAGGCTGTGCTTGCACTCAGAGCTGTGTAAGGCTACATTCACAGCAGCACAGAGGTGACTGAGAATAGAAATCAACAGATGCTTGCCAGCAGTACTAAACGCTGCCTTCAGACACTGTGTGCGAACAGCAGAGACCTTCAGATTCGTACGGTGGGCAAGTCAATAGCCAGCGCCGCCCTTGTTCACATGTAACCTGTTTAATGTGAATAGAGGCTCCGACTATCCACCTCTGCCAGTCTATCTAAAGCCCCATACACACCATTAGATTTTCTGCAGATTTTTGTCTTCAGATTTAACAAAACCAAATATTATGAGGTCAAACCTTAGGAGTTTCATTTTGTATGCAATCAGGCAGGCCCTTGCACTACATGGCTTTGGTAAATCTGCGGGAAATCTAATCATGGGGCAGTAGTGTATTTAGGTTTTTGGCTGCCCTAGGCCTGACTAAACTCATGCACCCCCTAATTTAAATATGACCCACCACTTCCTGTCAAGGCCACACCTATTTCTGTTTAACCAGTTGCCGACCAGCCCACCGTCATTCTACGGCGGCAGGGCGGCACTGCTGGGCGAGAGCACGTAGCTCTACGTCCTCCCTTTAGCAGCCGCTAGGCGGCGGCCCGCGCGTGCGACCCCGCTCGTCCCACGCGCGTGCCCGGCGGGCGCGATCGCCGCCGGGCACGCGCGCTTGTTCGTTACAGAGCGGGAAACGGGAGGTATGTGTGTAAACACATACCTCTCGTTCCTGTCAGCGGGGGAAACGCTGATCTCCTGTTCATACAATGTATGGACAGAAGATCAGTGATTTCCCCTAGTGAGGCCACCCCCCCATACAGTTAGAACACACCAGGAACACACTTAACCCCTTCCCTGCCCCCTAGTGTTAACCCCTTCACTGCCAATGGCATTTTTATAGTAATCCAATGCATTTTTATAGAATTGATCTCTATAAAAATGCCAATGGTCCCAAAAATGTGTCAAAAGTGTCCGATGTGTCCGCCATTATATCGCAGTACTGAAAAAAAATGCTGATCGCCGCCATTACTAGTAAAAAAAATATATTATTAAAAATGCCATAAAACTATCCCCTTTTTTGTAAACGCTATAAATTTAGCGCAAACCAATCAATAAACGCTAATTGCGTTTTTTTTTTACGAAAAATATGTAGAAGAATACGTATCGGCCTAAACTGAGGAAAAAAATGTTTTTTTATATATTTTTTGGGGATATTTATTATAGCAAAATGTAAAAAATATTGCATTTTTTTCAAAATAGTGGCTCTATTTTTGTTTATAGCGCAAAAAATAAAAACCGCAGAGATGATCAAATACCACCAAAAGAAAGCTCTATTTGTGAGAAAAAAAGGACGCCAATTTTGTTTGGGAGCCACATCGCACGACCGCGCAATTGTCAGTTAAAGCGACGCAGTGCCGAATCACAAAAAGTGCTCTGGTCTTTGACCAGCAATATGGTCCGGGGCTGAAGTGGTTAAGACCCGCCCTGAAAATTTCAAATGTGGACACTAGTTCTGAGGGCTTGGTGGGATGGATTCCCTCAATTTGCATAGGTAGCGCCTATGTACTATATAGTACTGGTGCTATCTAAATTTATGTGTAGATCAGAGTGTAGTTAAACTTTGATTATTAGAGCAATTATTAGGTCTCTTTCTCAGCTTGGCTGTGCTGTGAGTCCATTCTGCTGTATTGGGGTGTTCTTTCAGTCCCGGTGCTGCAGGTGGCAGCAGTGGAGTCAAGGTTTGGGTGCTCTTTCCCAGCAGCCAATCAGGAGGGTTTGTCCTTGCTGTGCATGCTGGGGAGGGGTATTTATGGGGCAGATGCCATTGGTTCTGGGTCTTCTTCGTCGAGTGTGGCACCCACCTTTAGGGTGGCCACATCACGGCACCCCGGCGTTATGGCCTACCTGGCCGTGGCGTGCGTGCCACACAGTGTTCCTGGTTCCGGGACCATGCTGGCCCGGAGCATCTGAACCAGCGATGGGGATCCAGTGAGCGACTGGGTTCCCTCTTTTGAAGATCCCAAGATACGTGCTGTTCGGTGGGGAGTTGGTCTGAGGAGTGCCCCTGAGAGGCTGGCGGTCCAATACGGCTTGGATGAAACCATTGGGGATCACAGGTAGCCGGACACTACGGGATTAATCACCTGTCAGTCGGTACCTGGGCAACAAGTTGAAGGAGACCCAGACGTAACTCAATTAAGCAGGCATATATCCAAGAATTCAATCAAGAGAGGGCCTGTGGCAGAGGTATCTTCTGAGGCTCATTGAGAGGGGTCTGTGGCAGAGACTTTCTTCCAAGTTCAAGTTCACCTAGGAGGGTCTGTGGCAGAGACTTATTCCTACAATTGTCCGAATGATACTCCGGCTGCCTGGTCAGTGAGAGAGGCCTGTCCGGGTACACTAATCCCACTGCGGCGGGAGTGGTGCTAAGAAGTGTTACGTTTGGGATCAGGACTGTTTCCCTATCATTACGCCTGAATCTGCTATTCTCCTATCTTCTTCAGCTTTACTTTCCTCACCACAAGTTTTACTGTTTTTACCTGGCTGGGTATTAAAGAGCACTGCAAAGAGCACCTGTCTGAACATTCCTTTCACTTCTACTAGATGTACTATACATCAATTACGCCTAGGAATTTCAGAAGAGCCAAGAAGTAACACGCTGCCCAAAAATCCAGCAGCTCCTCTGGGGGTAGTGCTACACATATATTCCTCTCACTTGGCTATGGGGAAGGAAGTGAAAGGAAATCTCTGCAATGGGACAGGGATGGTAAAAAATAAACTGACAGGGGCTATAACCCTCCCTTACTATATCCAAAATGAAATAAAAGTGTTGCCGGTAGTTCTACTTTAAGCACAAATTTCAGATCATTTTATGGAGAGGACTAAGAAGATATAACCATGCCAGTGGTGCAGCAGAAAACATATAGCACAGTGAGGAAGGTTTGTGGTCCAGGATGATAGGGCAGTCAAAATTAGAAGCAGAGCCCCCCTCCACAGTTGCGGAATGCCGGCCGTCCGCATACCGGAAGCAGTGCAGCCGCTTTATGGGGGCGCTAGACTAATTTGCCTCTCAGCCCATTCTGCCCCAAAAGACTGGCGCTACACTAACAATGTACAGAGTTAGTATTTGGTCTAAATGTAGCCAAAATACCACGCTAAAATATCACAAAAGACAGAAAATATATCACACTATAGAGTCACTACCACCTATACGTGCAAACACTATACACATAAAAGACAATTTGATAAAAGTGAAGCACTCCACACTACAATCATGCAAATACCTGTAGATATAAGACTTAAAACACATTAATGCAAATAAAAATAGGTCTTAAATAAAGTCTAAAATGTAACGCATGTAAAATATGCTGGTAGAAGTCCCATGCACAGTCCAATTTAAATCTAAGCAATCTTGACCTAAAAAATAGCTCCACACTACAAAGATTAAGTAAATGATACAGAAAGATTATACAATAATGCAAATAAAAGCAAGTCCTGAATAAAGTCCCAAATGGCACACAAGAAAAATTTGAAAAACATTATTTTCATATTTGTAGTGTGGAGGTTCTCACTGTTATCTGATTAATTAAGTCTGTTTTTTAACCACTTGCCGCCAAATCACGTAGCCATTGGCTTCAAGTGGTTGTACAGCTGCAGGCATCACCCCGATACTTTTTTTTTTTTTTTTTTAGAGCTGATGGTTGCCTCTCTAGTAATAACAACTGATGCGGCTAAGCAGCTGGCTGTTATACCAAGCAGCGGGAGGGGACTTTGCCCCCCCCCCCCCGCCACTGCGTTTTTGAATACTTTTGATTTTTGAAAACTGGCCCTGTAGGCTTCCGAGTAATCTGGAAGTGACCTTGTGACATCACATCCGGGTTAGGACATCCGAGACCTGATTAAGGCCGATTGCGTTTTTTTTGGGGTCTCCGGCCAGCTTAAAATACTTTCAAGTGCAGAGGAGGGGACCCCAGATTCCTCCATAAAGAGTATCTGTCACACGCCTATAAGGCTTCATTTCCATGGACGTTTTTTACAGCCACTTTTCTGAGCGTTTTTTGCAGCTTAAAAACAGCTCTCCATGTTAGTCTATGGCCTCATGCCCACCATGAAGTTTTTGAGCTGTAGATGGCGTTTTTAAGCTGCAAAAAAAACGCAGGACCAGTGCGTTCTGAAGCTCCAGCAATAGAGCTGTAAAAACGCCAGACATTAAAAAACGTGCAAAAACGTTATACAAAATAAACATGGACAGGCGTTTTTAAGCTGTAGAAAAGGCTAAAAAAAGTGGCTGTAAGAACGCCAGTGGAAATGAGCCCTTACTGTCACAAGGGATGTTTACATTCCTTGTGACAGCAATAAAAATGATAGATAAAAAAAATAAAAAAAGCGACCCATCCCTCTGTGCTTGCGCACCAAAGCGAATGCACATGCACGTCACGCCCGCAAATAAAAACCACACACACTCTCTCATTATGGGCCAGATTCAGGAACAGTTAGGCTGGCGGATCCAGTGATCCACCAGCCTAACTGTGACTTTGAGCCGGCGTTTCTGTTTTCTGTAACCAGAAAACAAGAAACGCCGGGTTGAAGCTCCGATGCGAGCAGCGTAACTGAGTTTCGCCATCGCATCGTTACTTCAACTTAAAAAAGGCGCCGGGGGCGTTCCCGCCGATTTCCGCTCAAAAAATATGTTAATGAGCGGAAATCGGCAATTCACGATCGCATTCCGGCGCGACGCAGTGACGTTACGACGTTTCCGGACGGGATACGCGGCGCATAGTTATACCTACATGGGGTTGGAATATCCTATGTTAGGTATAGGCGTCGTCATCGCGTCGAAAAAAAAAAAAAAAAACGTCGCTTGCGTAAAACGGTCATGAATGGGAATGTGACGTCATTGACGTTCATTCACAGATTTTGGAGCATGCGCACGGGGATGTTTTGACACTCGACGCATGCGCAGTACGTTGGCGGCGGGATCGCGCTTAGTTAGCATACTACACGCCCCGTACCCGCCCAATTTAAATTCCGCCGGATCATTTGCGATGCGCTGCCGCAACTTTAGGAGCAAGTGCTTCGTGAATGACAGCACTTGCTCCTAAAATTTCTGCAGCGCAACGCAAATGAGAAGCGTTACTCCAGAGCAAAGATGCTCTGGACTTCCTGAATCTGGCCCTATATCTCTGCTATTGCTCTCATTGAGCGAGAGCAATTATTCTAGTCCAAGATATCTGTAACTCTAAACAGATAAAGGTACATTTTATTTTCAGTTCTGTCGTTTGTCACCATTCCACAAGTGTGTGCACAATTTTAAAGCATGACATGTTAGGTATTTATTTACTCTGTGTAACATCATCTTTCAGATTATACAAAAAAATTGGGCTAACTTTACTGTTTTGTTTTTCTTTAATTCATTTAAGTGTATTTTTTCCCCAAAAAAATTGCGCTTGAAAGACCGCTGCTTAAATACAGTGCGACATAAAATATTGCAACAATTGCCATTTTATTCTCTAATGTCTCTGCTAAAAAAATATATAATGTTATAATTTTCTAGCAAAAATACAGATTCAACAAAGCAACAAATGTCAGGAAAAAAAAGCCTAGTCTTCAAGTGGTTAATAAATAAAAATTGTCCTGTTTTTTTTTTTTTTTCTCAATGGTTCACGTGTCTATGGATGTCCAGATTTTTTAATTTACAGACATGAACGCAGCACATTTACATACTTGTGTGAATGTCTCCATTGAAAAAAAAAGCAGCTGCGTTTAGTTCCTTAATTAAAAAACGCTGGTAATTGTTTTTTTTTTTTTTTTTTTTTTACAGTCATGTTAATGAGGCCTTATATGTATTTCATCTGTGTGTTAGGTTTTTGTCTGGAGCCCGGCTTTAACTCCAAGTCTCACCAGCGCGGAGGGGTATCTCATGAATACAAAGTCCTGGATTCAGTGATTCAACCGCAAATGTTAATAAAGTGACAACAATAAAATCAGACACAGAAGTGTTAGATGGTAACAAGATTTCCAGTTATTATCTATGGGTTAGTGACATCCTCAGTAACTGCACCTGCTGCCCAGTCATTTATTGTATCTCCTGCCTCCGATGGGGTTTTCAGCGTATTCCAATAACTGCAAGTTTTTTTTTTCTTTTTACCAGTGGTTCTGCTATAGTGCTTGGCAAGATAATAAATATTCAGCTCTGGTCGCAGGTGTTCCAGTCTTCAATGGATTTGGGAGTTGAGCCCCCACTTTTCTAACTTCCATAATGCAACCTCACTTTTCTCCAGTCACAGCTCTCTGTTTGGCTGAGCACTACTGTACATCATGTTGACAATAAAAATTACATTCCGGCTTCTGTTTTACACAGCCTCCTGTCAGTATGACTGCAAGCCACTGATCAGGACAAATTGAATACATCCCGACCGTATCAATATTTATTTCATTCTACAAATGGCAATGACGTGGGGAGACGCGGCTACAGGAAAAAGTAACTCTATTCATCAAAGGTGGATGTTAATCATGAGGATGAAAGCATGTATTGACCTGTACCTAAACTCTTAGCCAGTCTAGATACAGGACATTATAGAAAAAAAACTGGAGTAATGGAATGTTGCACAAAGTGACCAATCATATCCTGGGTTGGATCTAGGGGGGTGCTGGTGATGGCTGAACCCATCCAGATTTTTGTTGCGCCCCCCCCATGTCTATGAGAATGCCTCATTGAGCAACAGGACATGCTTAATGCAAGAGGGGACTCTATTGGGGACATCTGATGTAAAGGAGCACTCTTGATGTGGACACATGATGTAAGGTGGCACACTTGATGGAGGACACATGATGTAAGGTGGCACACTTGATGGGGGACACATGATGTAAGGTGGCACTCTTGATGGGGGACACATGATGTAAGGTGGCACACTTGATGGGGGACACATGATGTAAGGTAGCACTTTTGATGGGGACACCTGATGTAAGTGGGGCTCTTGATGGGGACATCTGATTTAAGGGGGCACTCTGATGGAGACATCTGATGTATGGGGGCACTCTCGATGGGGACACCAGAGGTAAGGGGGCCCTCTCATGGGAATACCTGATGGAAGGGGGCACTTTGATGAGTAGTCATGATGTAAAGGGGGACACTGATAGGGACATCTGATAGGGACATATGATGTAAGGGGGCACAGGTTCTGATTAATAGTGTTTCCCAGGATGTGACACTGTGTGACAGACTGTCAATGACTCACACACATTGTTGACATTATGACCCCTGACTTTTTTACTGCAACTCCAGATTATATAGGCTAGATCCAGCCCTGATATATTCCCTTCTTTCATTTTGTAACTGACTCTAGAAAGATATTGGAACAGCTTTTACTGCTAAGGGTAACACAATGATGTTCAACTTCCTGCCCACCCTCGCATCCATTTAAAGAAGAACTAAACTCTCCATACTTACCTGTCCACCAATTCTGTGCCAACCCTGGCATCTTCTTCTGAGTGCTGGTCTTCATTGGTCAGCAAGGTATGATATCGCTTCTACACATGCTATAAAATGTGCTTGCACACAAAAAAACAGCAATATAAACAAATAAGTAGAAAGAGTTGCTTGTCATCTGACCCAGAGTCCAAGTATGTAATAAAAATATTTAAAGGATGAAATCCTCAAAATTATTGACCAGCAAACTCAAAGTTGTTCCCTCAAATACATCAAATATTATCAATACAAATACATAAATACTATGGGCCAGATTCACAGAGCCCTTACGCCTGTCTAACTGGTGTTAGACTGGAGTAATTTCAAATTACGTGCGTTTTCTAGCTAGTCGGAAACCTCAAACCATGAATAGACAGCTGCGGGCTTCAATTCGACTGGATTACGTGTTCGTATGCCTTCGGATCTACGCTGCAATAAAATTGCCGCCACTGGATGGACTTCCTGTCGTTTTCCGCGTCGGGGTATGCTAATGAGCTTTTGCCGGTGATCCCAGAAATTACGATCTTCATTCGCAATCTCTTACGGCACCTTTAGTCATCTTTTCGCTGCGTAAAACTATACCAACTTTTTGCTGGTCTAATATTAGACAGCCCATGTTAAGTATGGCAGTCGTTCCCGCGTCGAATTTCTACGTTTTCCGACGTCTTTTATTATTTTTTACGTAAGTCGTCCGGGAATAGGAATGTTCGTAAACGACGCTACTCAAGCAACGAATGACGTAACGACGTGATTTCGCGCAATGCACGGCGGGAAATTTCTGAACGGAGCATGCGCAGTTCGATCGCCGCGGGGACGCGCTTAATTTAAATGCTTCACGCCCCCCAATCGCGTATTTCGATTACGCGGCGAGAAATAGACTACGCCGCCGTAGCGTACGGGCAAAAATCTACCAGATTCGGTGTAGAGCCTGGTAAAATACGGCAGCGTAGAGTATTTCAATTACGCAGCGCAATATTGAGTGTATCTGAATCTGGCCCTATGAATGTAAAATATCCGTGCAGATCCAATTAGTGCACTAAAAAATTGTGCTCAGTTAAATGAAACTTTAAAAGAATGTAAAAAATGTATGGAGCCACCACAATGCTCTTCCTCTGCTCCCATCGTTGGCACACCACACTCACCAGAAGATGTTGACTCCTTTCATTCAAAAGGAAGTCGAATGTGGTTATTATACAGGTAAAAGTTGACAACTCTCAGTTCAGTAGCGATTAATGAAATCCCATCAACCTCTGATTGATCTCCTGGTTATCTTGTAAGCTGCTGATGAAACACTTAGGGCTGAACTTCCAGACACATCACAACCGCGATTTGGAACGCATGCTTTTGTTTTAGCGAATCCAATTTTACTGCTTTTCTTTATAAAAAACAATTTTACTACACTATGATAGCCTTTCCTATCTCTTCACATATGGATTGTCTGGCATACCATCAAGCATCTTAAGGGGGCAGAATCGCTTAAAGATGCAGTTGATCGCAAATGCATCCATGTGTAAATGGTAACCAGGAGATGAATCAAAGGTTGATGGAAGTTTATTAATTGCCAGTGAGAGTTGGCAGCTTATGCAATAAGCACATTTGACTTTTTAATAAAAGGAGTCAACAACTTCTGGTGAGTGGTGTGCCAATGGTGGGAGCAGAGGAAGAGCACAATGGTGGCACTATACATTTTTCACATTCTTTTGGACTTTCATTTCACTGAGCACAGTTTTTTTTTTTTATTAGTGCAATGATTGGATCTGCACAGACATTTTCCTCTCATAGAATTTATGTATTTGTATTGATAATATTTGATGTATTTGAGGGTACAATTTTAAGTTTATTGTTTTTAAGATATAATAGAGCGGGGTCAATAATTTAGAGGATTTTTTCCTTAAAATATTTTGATGACGTATGCACTGTCATTCTAGCTTTTTTTTATCTCCTTGCATGTCCCCCTCAGATCTACAGCGACTGCACTTCCAAGTGCACTTTCAAGTGTAGTTTGTACTTGTAGTGCAAAGTGGATTTGCCTTTTCCTAAACAACCCCCATTGTCTTGCAAAAAAATATTTGATTTTCTATGCAAGCTATAAACAAAATTCTAAATATACACATCTAGCGCCAAAAATACATAAAGTTAAAAAACAAACTTTTTTTTCTACATTGATTGGTGTTAAAACAACATCAACAGACTTTTGTGGCCTTGTAGGGAATGAGGTTTCTGGAGAGTACTGGCGGAGCACTGTAGGAGGTTGGGGGGCACTGTGGAACACTGTTTTGGGGTGGGGGCTCTGTTGAAGGCTGGAGACACTGCAGCAAGCTGAGTGGCACAGACTGCGGAAGCTGAGGGCTCTTCGGGGGAATGTAGAAGGGGGGTCACTGTGGAAGGGAAAGAGATCTGCAGCTGACTGGAGGCTTGGGAGAGGGACACAAATTTTGTGATATCATGCATCAGCGCATGGTCAAATATAGACATGGGCAGCAATGATGCCTTTTGTTCAAGCTCTGTTCCTCTTGTAATTGTGATTATTTTTTTTATTTAGCACCCTCTAGTGTGCTACTAGTGTCAGAGTAGGTAAACCATAGTTTGACTCTGGGCTAAGTCTGAGGCCTTGTACACACGACCGAGGAACTCGTCGTAAATGAAACATTGTTTTCCTCGACCAGTTCCTTGTCAGGATTGTCGAGAATCTTGTCAAGCTTTTTTTGCGTACACACTGTCAAGACAAAATCTCGTCGTTCTCAAACGCGGTGACGTACAACACGTACGACGGCACTATAAAGGGGAAGTTTGATTCCACTGGCACAAACCTTGGGGCTGCTTTTGCTAATCTCATGTTACTGCGTGTTAAGTAAAAGTTTGGCAAGAGACGATTCGCGCTTTTCAGTCTGTTACAGCGTGACAAATGTACTATCTCCATTACAAACGCTACTTTTACCGACGAGAAACACGACGAGGATATTGAGACTCCCGACGAGGAAAAAAAGTTCTCTTTTTTTCTCGTCCAGTTCCACAACAGTTTTCTCGATAAAAAACATACACACGACCGTTTTCCTTGGCAAAAAGGCTCTGCCACCAAGTTTCTTGATGGATTCTGTCGAGGAAAACGGTCCTGTGTACGAGGCCTGAGTCATGAAATCTGGGCCAGTGTTTGGTAGAGTTCGGGGCTGGATGACTCATTCAGGCAGCTCTCTGGTGCCTCCCCCTGGTTCTGGAAAGTTGGAAAACACTCTGGAAGCTGAAGGGCGGAGACTAGGAGGGTTGTTCTGCATATTTAGGGGATCTTAGCGCTCGTGTCGGTGCTGGCCTTGGAGGATCCTGACAATAGGAATATCTTGGAAGGAACTTTCCCGGAGAGGCAGCAGGAGCAAGGGTGACAATGGGGTTTATTTACTAAAACTGGAGAGTGCAAAATCAGTCTCACTTCTGCATAGAAACCAATCAGCTTGTTCAAATAAGCTTTGGCAATAAAACCTTGAAGCTGATTGGTTTCTTTGCAGAAGTGAGACTGATTTTGCGCTCTCCAGATTTAGTAAATAAACCCCAATGACTACTACAGCATGGCACAGGGACTTACAAAGGTAGAGACTGCCAAGTGTAGCAGGTCTCTCTGGAACCTTGCCCTGGGAGCTCGCTGGAACAGTCAGTCAGGTAGACTGGTGAAGAGAGTCAGTTAGGTAGACTGGTGAAGCAGCAACCAGGTGGGCTTGCATTTCCTGCCATGGTAGAGCTGGGATCGGTATATACAAGGAAGTTGGAGGTGGTCCAGGATGCAGTTCACAACACATTGTGCTACTTTCTAAAGGGGCTGAGAGTTCCTAATCTGTAGGGGACTGTTGCTTTTCTAACAAAGACTGTTAACTACCAAAAGAGGAATCATAAAGACCTGTACAGAGTAAAGGAGAACAATCAATTGGGGTTGTACATAGGGAGGAACTTGTCCCTGGTTTTGTTGCCATCAAGTTGGGCATCCCATAATTTCTACTCCCCATCTAAGTTATTACCACCTCATAAAACATGAAAAGCTCAAAGACTGTTCTTTGCCTCAGGAGAAAGCATGTAAATTATTAGTGGCCTGGCTGCAGGGCCGATGCTACCACTAGGCAAACTAGGCAGTCGCCTAGGGTGCACTGCTTTTTAGGGAGCTCGGCCACTGGTCTTCCTACTCTCTTCTCTCCGCAGCAAGACAACATTCATTGATGGGTACTGGTAGGCTGCATTTGATGGACGGTGTTAAGGCTACATTTGATGGGTGCTTGTAGGCTGCATTTGATGGGTGCTGGCGAGGCTGCATTTGATAGGCGCTGGTGAGGCCGCATTTTAAGGGCGCTGGTGAAGCCGTATTTGATGGGCGCTGGTAAAGCCGCATTTGATGGGTGCTGGTGAGGCCGCATTTGATAGGCGCTGGTGAGGCCGCATTTGATGGGCGCTGGTGAGGCCGAATTTGATGGGCGCTGGTGAGGCCGCATTTGATGAGCGCTGGTGAGGCCGCATTGATTGGTGCTGGTGAGGCTTAATTGATGGGCGCTGGTGAGGCCACATTTGATCGGCGCTGGTAAGGTTGCATTGATGGGTGCTGGTGAAACTGCATTTGATGGGCGCTGGTGAGGCTGCATTGATGGGTGCTTGTGAGGCTGTATTTGACGGGCGCTGGTGAGGCTGCATTGATAGGTGCTGGTGAGGCTGCATTGATGGGCGCTGGTGAGGCTGCATTGATGGGCGCTGATGAGGCTGCATTGATGGGCGCTGGTGAGGCTGCATTGATGGGCGCTGGTGAGGCTGCATTTAATAGGCGCTGGTGGGCTGCACTTGATGGGTGCTTCATTAAAAAGGTGGGGTTTACATGGGCATGGAAAAGGGGCTGGAGTCAGGGGTAGAACCAGGGCAGGCGGTAAAATGAGGTTTCGCCTAGGGTGTCAAAAATCCTTGCACCAGTCCTGCCTGGCTGTTCAGCAATGGGGAACTCTGTTATCTGCAACCCCTAAGGGGGTAGTGCTACATTTATAAAAGCCACTGCTAGAATGCACGACTGGAAAGAGTCAGATCAGTTTTCTCTGCATCTCCTTCTCCCTTGATTTCCTTGTTGAATTTAGCTTTTCACAATCTAACTTTGAAGGCTTTGTGATGCCCCTTCTAACCCTTCTGCTATAGACACAGGCCCATGACTGCCAGTATAGCTATGAAATGTAGGCTTCTTCATACGCATTTGTAAGGCATCATACATATTCAGAGACATGATTATACAATGTGTAGACCTGGCATGTTTTCACAGGTTGGAAATCAGCATTCATCTTTTTCACATCCTGTCCCTTGTTCTATACATATACAAGGATAGCGGAATGTGCAGGTGAACACATTTCCGGCATGTCTGCAACAAAGGGAACGCTGTTGCTTCCATTATATTGACCACTTTAAGTCATAGTCATTAGTCTAATTACCTCAGCATGTAAGGGGAAATTGACGGTGTGCGATCTAGTCACAAAATTCAATCAGATCCTGTCACACTGGTCTGATTGAATTGTTTGATTATATCACAAATGTTTTGGACCAAATGGTTCAGTAGACATGGCTTGATTTCAGCAAAGCATTTGATCTTCTAATTACTGTAAGTTGCACAAGCTAGATCGGAACCATTAGGTGGCTCAGTGGATATGCAATTGGCTAAAGGATAGATTTCAGAGTGTGGTTGTAAATTAGGGTAATTTTCAACGGAGATCAGTCACTAGTGGTGTACCACAAGGCACTGTACTATGTTTGTACTTGATATGACTAAAGGCTTGGTGGTGGGCAAGGTATGTTTTTTTCCTATAGGTAGGTCTCTGTAACATGGAGCCTAGGTTTACACTGGGTACGATTTGGTACAATTTGAGATGTGATTTCACATGTCAAATTGCATCTCAAATTAGCGGCATTTTTCGGCAACGACACCGTCCTAATCGGTGCGACGCCACATTTGCGGCGCTGCACCGATTTAAAAAAGTAGTTCCTGTACTACTTTTGGGCCGCGATTTACATTGACATCTGTACAGAAACCTGCACATATGTCTCTTAAATTAGGCCGAAATCGGGACTGCCATTGGGAGTGAAATCACTCTCGCAGCCCAGTGTGAACCTGGGCGGAATATTAGTTGGCACTGGTGGAAGATTGGTCAAACAGCAGAAACTGCAAATCAAGGTTTCTAAATGTAAAATGAGGTAAGAAGAAACCTCTAAAAAAAGTACAATATCGTCACACACTATGTTAGCCAGAACTGCAAAGGAAAAATATTTGGGAGAATTTATTTCAGATTATTGCAAAATGAACAATCATTATGGCCAGGTTGTGGGGAAAGCAAATGGGATTCTTTGTATTCTTTGGATTCTTTGTATTAAGTGAGTTGTATCACTTAAGGGGTCACCAGCAGGAGGAATTCTCCTATATCACCTATGTAAAACACCAGAACTAATGAATGCGGCCCTCCAGGCTTTGTTATGTGGCCCTCACACCCAGTTTTGCACCTGGAGATTGACGGAACTTCATTTCCTCACCTCCAGCTCTCTCCCTCCACTCCCTGTCATGGATATGCAGTAATGTCTGGCAGCTTACCTTCCTCTCCATGTGTTCACCTTAGAGGCCAGACACTCTCATCTGGCGGCTTTTATCATCTCTCCTTCCTGTATGGTTCCACCCCAGGCCATATCAGGAACTCTATATTAACCAGTGCACTGAAGGTCTGCCTTGCTGATCAATGCTGTTTGTTAAGCATTGTGTGTTTGGGTTCCTGCTTGCCGTGTGCTATGTTTATCTCTGTGTACCGATCTTGGCTTGTCCCCGACTATTCCTGTTTGCTTGTGACCCTGACCTTTGGCCTGTACTTCGTTTATCCTCGTCTGCCTCGTCTGTAAAAGGATCTTATTCTTCTATATAGATCTTTTGTTATTATTAGGCCTCGTAGACACACGACCAAGGAACTTGACAAGCTGTCTTTGCGTACACACAGTCAAGACCAAATCTCCTCGTTCTCAAACGTGGTGACGTACAACACATACGACGGCAGGGGAAGTTCGATTCCACTGGCACAACCCTTGGGGCTGCTTTTGCTAATCTCATGTTACTGCGTGTTAAGTAAAAGTTTGATGAGAGACGATTTGCACTTTTCAGTCTGTTACAGCGTGACAAATGTGCTATCTCCATTACAAAAGCTACTTTTACAGAAGGTGCGCTCCCGTCTACATCCTGAGCATGCGCGGGTTTCTAAGCATACACACGAACATGTTTCTCGTCGAAAACCAGCCCGACAAGGAACACGACGAGGAAATTGAGACTCCCGACGAGGAAAAAGAGAACTTGTTCTCTTTTTTTCTCGTCGAGTTCCACGTCAGTTTTCTCGATGAAAAGCACACACATGACCATTTTCCTTGGCAAAAAAGTTTTTTGATGGATTCTGTCGAGGAAAACGGTCGTGTGTACGAGGCCTCAGAGTTATCACCGCCAGGTGGAAAGGATGCCTTGATTACCCCATATAAATCTTTAGTTATCACTAGAGGAATCATCAGTAGGAGGAAGATCCTGACTCCTCTGTAAATATCATTGGTTATCAATAAAGGGTACACCAGAAGGAGGAAGGAAGTATAGAGATCTGGCTAAAAGACAGAATTCAGAGAGTAATGGTTAATGATTCGTACTCTGAATGGTCTAAGGTTATCAGTGGTGTACCCCAAGGTTCAGTGCTGGAACCCTTACTTTTTAATATCTTTATAAATGATATTGGGTTGGGATCAAAAGTAACATTTCTGACTTTGCAGATGACACCAAGCTATGCAGTGGAATAACGTCCTTACAGGATGTCTCCAATTTACAAGCCGACCTTAATGCTCTGTCTAATTGGGAAACTATGTGGCAGATGAGGTTTAATGTTGATAAATGAAAAGTTATGCACTTGGGGGCTAAGAATATGCATGCATCATACATACTAGGAGGAGTACAACTGGGGGGATCCGTAGGGGAGAAGGATCTGGGGGTTTTGGTAGATCATAAGCTCAATAATGGCATGCAATGCCAAGCTGTGGTTTTCAAAGCGAGCAAAGTCCTTTCTTGTTTTAAGAGAGGTATGGACTCCAGAGAGAGAGATATCATTTTGCCCCCCTGTACAAATTATTAGTAAGACCTCATCTGGAATATGCAGTTCAGTTTTGGGCCCCAGTTCTCAAAAAGGATATCGGAGTACTGGAGAAAATGCAGAGAAGGGCAACTAAACTGATAAGAGGCATGGAGGAGCTCAGCTATGAGAAAAGATTAGAGGAACTGAATTTATTCTCTGTTATATAAGGGGGGATATGATTAACATGTATAAATATATAACTTTCTATCACTTTACGGCCAAGGACGAGGGGGCACTCTTTACGCCTAGAGGAAAAGAGATTTAATCTCCAAATACGGAAAGGTTTTTTTCACAGTAAGAGCTGTGAAAATGTGGAACAGACTCCCTCCAGAGGTGGTTCTGGCCAGCTCAGTAGATTGCTTTAAGAATGGCCTGGATACGTTCCAAAATGTACATAATATAACTGAGTACTAAGATTTGTAGGTAAAGTTGATCCGGGGTAAATCCGATTGCCTCTCGGGGAATCAGGAAGGATTTTTTTCCCTGCTGTAGCAAATTGGATTATGCTCTGCTGTTTTTTTCCTTCCTCTGAATCAACTGTGGGTGTGGAGTTAGGTGTATGGGATTGTACTATGTTTTTTATTTTGTTTATTTATTTTTTATTTTTTTGTGGTTGAACTGGATGGACTTGTGTCTTTTTTCAACCTGACTAACTATGTAACTATCTTTAGTTATCACTAGAGGAGCATACCAGGAGAAGGTCCTGATTCCTCTATACAGATTCTTATTTTTTCTAGAGAGATTGCAAGGAAAGGGATCCTGATTCCCCATGTAGATCTTTGGGTATCACTGGCGGGATCACCAGCAGGAGGAGGGAGATACGGATTCCCCTATATTTGAATAAAAGGAAAGGAGCGCCCAGTGTTCAACCAGTGTAACAATCATAAATCAAACTTTCACTTTTTAACACTTGGTTGCAAATCCTTTGCAGTCAATTACAGCCTGAAGTCTGGAATGCACAGACATCACTAGACGCTGGGTTTTATCCCTGGTGATGCTCTGCCAGGCCTCTACTGCAACTGTCCTCAGTTCCTGCTTGTTCTTGGGGCTTTTACCCTTCAGTTTTGTCTTCAGCAAGTGAAATGCATGCTTTATCGGATTCAGGTCAGGCCATTGCATAACATTCCACTTCTTTCCCTTAAAAAACTCTTTTGTTGCTTTTGTCGTATGCTTCGGGTCATTGTCCATCTGCACTGTGAAGCACCATTCAATGAGTTCTGAAGTAATTGGTTGAATATGAGCAGATAATAATATTGCCCGAAACATGGATTCATCCTGCTGCTTGTGTCAGCAGTCACATCATCAATAAATACAAGAGAACCAGTTCCATTGGCAGCCATACATGCCCAAGCCATGATATTTAGGACAGGCCATGTGCTTGCTCACATTCCCTGGACCGAGGCCTAGGGAAGTGTTGTCAGCTGTTAGGACCAATAGCCTGTTTTGGGGCCTATCGTGTGCTGAAGTGGCCCTGAAGCTGTTCTGCCTGATCTGGAAGAAGCTGGAAGAGGAGTAGGAGACTTGAGAAATGACCCTTGCCGGTGAGAGCCAGGAAGAATGCTGATCTCTCAGAAGCGCCTGGTGACTAACTTGGAAGATGCAAACTTGGGAACGTGCTTACAGTGTTTTACTTAAAAGTTCTGGCACTGTGAAGTTGGACATTGATCTGGAGAGTCTGTAAGTGATCTGCTACAGTATCTGGGACCCAGGGCCGATCCTTGAGTCACAGACGCCTGGGTGCAGAAATATTTCTGGTGCCCTCTACATGGGCGTGGTCATCTTAATAACTCCTCCCCATTACACATGTTTCTATGGCAACAGGGCTGGGCTCTCAATCATCAGTACCTAGGTGGGTGGGGCGATGGGCAGATCCTCCCTCCCCTCGGTTCTCTCTGTGCTCTCCTGTGCTGTGCGTGCTGGACGACAGACAGATAAAGCTCCCAGCTGCTGCATTCTGCTGCATGTAACCCCCCTGGCCCCCAGTGGAAAAAAACTTGCTCTTCCCTTGCAATGCCACTGTGTGTGTGGCACAGACAATGCCAAGGATAGCAGGAGGAAGGAGAGCACTCTGGCGTTTCAGCACCCAGGATTGGCCCTGCTGGGACCCCTATCCCTCACCTCCTTAACAGTTCTGCAAAAGAAAGTTAAAAAGACAAACGTGACTGGCGCCTAATATCTTTTCTCAGACTGCTCATTTTAGACTTAGGCTCAGCCCTAGGGTGAAATGCTAGCCCGCCTCTGCCTCTGGAGGTGCTATCCTGCCTTTGGGGTGTCAGAGGGGTGCTACAATTGAAACAGTCTTCCAACAGCAGTAGCCAGTCAACTATAAGTGAATTTAAACATGCACAGGACAGATCTACATGTATACTCAGACAAAACGGTTAAAAAACACGCACAAAAAAAGGGCATACTCAGTAGACCCCTTTCTGCCCTTACTCCAATGTTTCTACTCAGAATACACGCAAAGACAGACATAACCGCCTTCTGCCTCACCGTGAACACAGCTCGCCTCTCAGAAATGTGTAGAATTAAATAAACCTCTCCAGTCCAGTCCCCGTGTTTTGTGATGGAACCAATTCATTATGGTCGGAGAATGTTCTCTTGGAGTCAGCATGAAGCTTTATAGGATAAATCATAGCAACTGGATGGGTTTCAGTCGGCACTGCAGGTTGTTACGAGTGCATGTGTAATCATCAGTGTGTACTGAAAGTGAAGATCAAGCTTCTGTTTTTTTTTTTTTTTTGCTTTTTTCTATTTTTTTTTTTATGAAACAAGCTAACCTAAATGCAGAAAGTGACATTTCATTTTGTAATACAAATACTTTCTGTCTCTTCTGTCTCTGGATTAGCAGGTAGCTGCTCAGCTCTTTCCCTGCATCAGATGCTTTAGATTTTTAAGTGTGTGTGTGATGATAGAAAGGATGTTTATCTATAAGCTATACCTTTAGTCAGAATTTTTTTTTCTTGCCTTGCAGGCTCCCTTCATAGTGTGAATCATATTTATACATATATAAGTAAACTCGAATTGAGAGTATGCTGTTAACTGGCATTGCTTTAGGCTATATTCACACCTAAGCGATCCGGATCACCGTGACCCTGCCCGCGATTCCAGAATCGCGGCAAAACACGGAGCGAGTTTGCATGAATGAATGAATGAATGAAAAACTTGTATAGCGCGGCACATGCGAACTGAATCGCCTCTGGGCGCTTGTTGTTCCTGTCTCCTTTGATATCAAAAGAGAAAAGTCTTGACCTTTTTCCTAAATGCTAGGTGGTTCTCCTCCAACCGAATGCTGGTTGGTAACGCGTTCCATAGTCTGGGACCTTGGACCGCGAATCTTCTTTCTCCTTTGGACTTGAAGTTGGCTTTCGGAACCTGGAGCTGGTTCTGATTCGTGGATCGCAAAACGCGATTGGGATTATGCGCTTTTATTAATTCGCATAAATAAAGGGGGGCATTCCCATGGACACATCTATGCGTAAGACAGAGAGCTTTAAAAGCAATTCTGTCTTTAACTGGCAGCCAATGAAGGGCTCTCAGTGAAGGTGAGATGGATTCCCACGGTTTTTTCCCAGTTACAAGTCTGGCGGCCGTATTCTGAACGACTTGCAGACGAGCGATTTGGTACTTGGGGAGGCCGAGGTAAAGGGCATTTGCATAGTCCAGTCTGGAGTTAACAATTGCTCCCACCACGACCGCTAAATCTTCTTTGGGGATGAACGGAGTGAGTCTGCGTAGTAGGCGCAGTAGATGGTGAGATCCACTGACTACTGACCCTATTTGTGCGTCCATTGTCATAAAGGAGTCAAAAATGACCCCTAGACTTTTGACTTTGGCGCTAGGGGTGATGCTTTTGCCCAAAATAGGCGGGGGGGTCCATACTGTTGAAAGTTGATTCCTGCGCTTGGCGTGAAACAGAAGAAGTTCTGTTTTCGCTCCATTGAGTTTAAGATAACTCTTTGTCATCCAATCCTCTATCAAAGAGAAACATGTCTCTAGATTGAGGTGGTGATCCTGTCTGTTGCAGATGCGGAAATACAATTGCGTATCATCTGCATATGAGTGATAGAGCAGTTTTTGGCTGCTGATAATCTCAAAAAGAGGACGAAGATAGATGTTAAACAGCACTGGTGACAGAGGCGATCCTTGAGGGACTCCGCATGTTACTGTGCGTTTTTCAGACGTAAAAAGTCCTAACTTTACTGTTTGCGATCGGTTTTCCAGAAAAGAGGAGAACCAAGATAAATCGCCTTCTGCGACTCTGGCTACTTCCGCAAGCCGAGTCAGTAACAGGTTGTGGTCTAAAGTGTCGAAAGCTGCACTTAGGTCCAACAGAACTAGAAGACAAGATTCTCCTTCGTCTGCGGCCTTGAGAACATCGTCCCATACTTTCAGCAATGCTGTTTCCGTCCCGTGTCCGGGACGGAAGCCTGATTGCAATGGATCAAGTAGCTTGTAGGTATCTAGATGCTGTTGCAGCTGTTGTACCACAGCTTTCTCCATTATCTTAGAAAGTACGTTGAGGGTTGTTATGGGACGCCTGTGGAGTGGGTCCTTGGGGTCCAGGGAGGGTTTCTTCAGGATGGGTTGAATTATACCCTCTTTCAACTGTGTGGGCACTTTGCCCTCCAGAAAAGACTGGTTGATAAACTGCGTGATGGGAGGAGCCAGGATGTCGGCGCATTCCTTCAGCAGTTTTGTGGGGATAATGTCATTTGGCGCTGTGCCATTATGCAGAGTACAAATGACATTCTTAGTGGTCTCGATGGAGATGGGTTTCAGGGTAAACTTACCTGATAAAGGAGAATTACTATGGGTGCTGTGTGAGAGGCTGCGGGGGGGGCTGGGGGGAGAATTGTTTTGCTGAATGCTTTCACGGATTGCCTTGATTTTATTAATGAAGTAATCCGATAGTTCATTGCAAAATTCTTGTGTATCCGAGCTGGGGGCTTTGACGCATTCTGGTTCCATGGTCTGGGTGACCATCTTGAAGAGTTCGCGGGGGCGGTTAATGGCACCGTTGATAGCCTCCGAAAAATAATTTTTCTTGGCTTGGAAAATTCCTTTGTGGTATTTTCTTGTCGCCGCCTTGTAGATGGATAGGTTTAGCTCTGAAGAACATCTTTTCCAGGCAGATTCAGCCCTTCTGCGTTCTTGCTTCAGTAACGACAGCTGGTTGTTAAACCAGCTGCGGTTGTTTTTCCGGATGCGGGTACTTCGTTTCGGCGCTACCAAGTCAGCTGACTGTAGCATGGCCGAGTTAATGGCTTCCAGTGTTTCAACGGCCGTTAGATGCGGCTGAGTTGTTTCTATTTTTTCCCTTAAAGTAGTTTTGAAGAGTTCCGAGTGGAGCTTCTTCTGGCATCTAGTCCAGTGTATTGTCACTGGATTTGATGTTTTTGTTGCAGGGGGAATGGTGGAAATACTGAATATAATTGCATGGTGATCTGTCCATGGCAATTTTTCATTTTCCCAAATTTTTATTTCCAGAGCTTGTCTGAAAATAAGATCAAGTGTGTGACCTGAAGCATGTGTGGGCCCACATACTAATTGCTGCAATCCTAATCCTTCCAGGTGGTCAATACAGGCGTCAGCAATGAGGTCTTGTGAGGAGTTGGCCCAGAGATTAAAATCCCCGAGCAGCAAAAGATGTTTGCTGATGAGGGTATAAGTGGAGAAAAAATCCGTCCATGATGATAGCAGCTGCGATTTTGGGCCGGGCGGCCTATAGCAGAGCAGAATGTGGACGGTCTCCTTTGAACTTGCTTGCAGTTGCAGAGTAAGGGTTTCCATGAATGGAAGAGGGTTTTGGCGGACTGGTTTGGTGATCGTAAGCTGAGTCTTGTGGATCACCGCCAGGCCTCCTCCTCTTTGCCCTATTCTGTTTTCCGTGATAATACGGTAGTTTTCTGGCACCAATTCTCCTAGAATGGTGTTACAGTCAGCTGTGAGCCAGCTCTCTGTAATAAAGAGGCAGTCTAGATCCTTTTGTTGAATGAAGTCGCGGATTTCTAGTCGGTGTTTTACTGCCGATCTTGTGTTGATCAGAGCACACGATATGTGCTTGAGCTGGGGTAAATGGCTGAGATGTCTGACCGTCGATCTGTGATTGATTCTCAATAGTCGCTCAGTTCTTAGGGCTTTTTTGGTGATGGCTGGCAGTATTGCGGCGCATTGCCTCAAACTCCAAATGGTATCGGCAGAATATTGCCGACATGCCATGATCGCCAATACACCGGGGGGGGGTTTGGGGCAGTGGGGAGAGGAATTAGCTGACTCCTCTCTCCTGGCTTGGTCCAGAGGAAGGCAAAAAACCCTATCAGAGCTCGGCCAATATGCTCCGGTAGGGAAAAAATTCCTCCCTGACCCCTGTAAGAGGCGATCGGTTAACCCCTGGATCAAGCTTCTGTGTTTAGGGACGACGGGGGGGGGGGGGGGCTAGGGCTGAGAGGGAGAGCTTGTTGCTAGTCTGGTGGCTGCCTGCTCAGGGATGAGGGCTGACAGGGGGTTTCTCTAACTCATCTGGGGCTGAAAGGGAGAAGGGTGAGTACCAGGGCCGGGTGACTGCCCTTCAGGGATGGGGGGGAGGTTTCCTGGGAGCTGGGTGAGGACACTAAGGCGTAGGGAGCGGCGTGCCGTTAGGCCGCAAGTGAAGCCGCGGTCTTTCCTAGACCGCGGCCCCGCGATTCAGGCCGGCCTGGCGCGGTGCACCCGAAAGAGCACCAGAACAGCGGTAATTTCCGCAAGGTGGTGGCAGGAGGTGGCGGGAGGGGGCCCTTGAGGAGGATGGAGGTGGGGGGGACAAGGAAAGGAGCAAAAGAGGATCTGTGTTGCTGCGGTTTTGTCCTGAAAAGGACAGCCGTCAGCAGCTTTGGTGGCTCTTACCTGTGGAGAGCCAGGGAGAGCGGAGGAGCAGAGAGATCAGGGGCGTAGGACTTTCCAGGGCTGGGAGAGTGAACTGACCTGGTCGGGCAGGGAGGGACTCTGCCTGTCTGCCTTCTAAGCCTACCTGGAGCTATAGCACACACGCTCCTGCTCCTAGGAGACGTGCGCCGTGAGAGCTCCTGTGCTAATCCACCTGCCTCACTAACTCTCTGATTGGTCAGGAACTATGGTCACTGTTTGCAATGCCATTATTTCTTAATGGTACCTCAAACGCAGGACGAATTTGCCGCATCAAATTGCGCTAAAATCGTAGCAAAAATAGCGAACGCTATACATTTTTTCTCCCCCATTTGCCCCTTCCCCTGATCTCTCTGTCAAACTCAGTTGCACAACTATAAGCCCATACCCACATGCCAAGGCTGTAGGTATAGTCCTGGACACTGTCCAAATTTTGCCGCCTCAACCTCTGCAACATCTCCAAAATACGACCCTTTTTAACCAATGACACAACAAAGCTTTTAATTCACTCCCTGGTCATCTCTCACCTTGACTACTGCAACTCCCTTCTTATTGGCTTGCCTCTACATAGCCTATCCTCCCCCTCTCAATCCATCATGAACCGCTCAGGCTAACAAGGTGAAATATCCTTCCAGGTGCTCGCCCCGGCTCACCCCTGTAGCTAGATTGTGTAGAAAGAAAGAAAGTGGCCTCACACTGAAACGAGAAGTTTGCTTGACAGGATAATACAGGACCAACGATAACATTTCACACGGATATACGGTGCTTGTGAACAAGCAAACGTCTCCTTCCAGTGTGCAGCTACTATCTTTCTTCTACACCATCATAAATGCTGCTGCCAGACTCATCCACCTTACCTATCGCTCGGTGTCTGCTACTACTCTGCCAATCCCTCCACTGGCTTCCGCTCACCCAACAAATTTAAATTTCAAATACTAACAGTAAGTAAGTAGGCCTTACTGTGATTACTGTAACAAACCCGGGCATTGGAAGATGCAATGCTGGGCTTTAAACGGGCGTCCCCTGAGGTCGAGGACCTGCCCTCAGGAAAGCGAATCACAGGTCCAGCAGAAGAGCCAATATACTCAGGACAGTCCTTATACATTGCATCCTGCCCCTATGTAAATGTTACCATAGATGGTGTCCAACTGCAAGCCCTGATTGATACAGGCTCGCAGGTGTCTACCATCTCTAAGGGCCTATTCTATAAATACTGGAATGTCGATTCGTTGTGTGAACCAGATGATATGGATTTTAGTGTCATGGCAGGGGACGGGAAAATGATTGCGAAATTCTCATAAACGGAGATCATTTCCTGTATTACTAAACTAATATGCACTAAACACTAACTCTACACTAACTCTACTTAAAAGAAAGGAGAATAAGGGGGCAAAAGAAGGGCGGAGAAGATAATCGCCCAATATTCCTATTGCGCGATTATCTTCTCCGCCCTTCTTTTGCATCAGAGCCAATCAGAATAACTCGAATATTCGGCAAAAGGAATATTGCGCGATATTCCTTTTGCCGAATATTCGAGTTATTCTGATTGGCTCTGATGCAAAAGAAGGGCGGAGAAGATAATCGCGCAATATTCCTTTTGCCGAATATTCGAGTTATTCTGATTGGCTCTGATGCAAAAGAAGGGCGCATCAGAGCCAATCAGAATAACTTGAATATTCGGCAACAGGAATATTGCGCGATTATCTTCTCCGCCCTTCTTTTGCATCAGAGCCAATCAGAATAACTCGAATATTCGGCAAAAGGAATATCGCGCAATATTCCTTTTGCCGAATATTCAAGTTATTCTGATTGGCTCTGATGCAAAAGAAGGGCGGAGAAGATAATCGCGCAATATTCCGTTTGTCGAATATTTGAGTTATTCTGATTGGCTCTGATGCAAAAGAAGGGCCGAGTAGCTGATGCGATTCTTTTATGTTGCCGAAAATTCGCAATGCGAATTTTCGGCAACATAAAAGGATCGCCTTAGCTACTCGGCCCAGGGTCTGTAATCATACCAGCAATGCTTTTAGATCTCGATGGAGATCACTAGGATGTGATCTGTTTTTGTTGGTGGTGCAGAAGGAGGCACCAACCCAGGCAGGTCCCCTTTGTGACACAGTTTGATCCGTTTTCGGTGGACAACTTGTGGTTCATATCTAGTGTTGCTCACGAATATTCGCATTGCGAATATTCGCTACGAATATCGCATATTAGAGTATTCGCGAATAACTCGAATATCACGGCGAATATTCGCTATAGCGAATATTCGTATTTTTTCAAATTTATTTTTAAAACAGAGCTTCTGATAGTATCCGATCAGATGAGAAACCAAATACTGAGATGTTCACTTCCAACTAGATTCAGCCGGTAAAAAGACTCAGAAGACTCAGGTCCAATGGCAAGGAAGTCTATTCATTTTTTCCTTCCTTGCCATTGGACCTTCTGAGTCTTTTTACCGGCTGAATCTAGTTGGAAGTGAACATCTCAGTATTTGGTTTCTCATCTGATCGGATACTATCACCACTCCTCTCCCTATTGACGCCTTCCTGTGAGCTGTCCCGGATGTCACACTAAGCTTAGTTGACCTAATGGGTGTATACTTATTTGGGTCACTATTCATCTGGTAAGCCTCCTCAGCTTTAAGTACGGTGGTGGACTATTTGGATCTCACTTGCACCCAGTCACTTCATTAATTGATTTACCTGGACATTACTACCTTCATCATTTTAGAGACACTTTGTGGTTTTAAGGGCACCTTTGGTGGATACTACCATTATTCTTTTGCTTATGTCATTATTTGCTTTTTTACTTTATACTCAGCGCTACACATTCTTTTTTGTATTTTCTCTACCACCTAGCAAATGTAACCCCAAAGCTGATAGAGGGAGGAAAGGGAGGGTCAAACAAGGATGTTATGCAGGTGACTGACATCCTCCTTATCATCTGATGGCATTGGTCATTAGGAGGTCGGCAGCTTTGTGTAACTGAAAGGCAGGCTTCATCCACCCACCAGCTTGTATACAATTTTTGGGCAAATTTTCGGCATTTTGCCAAGGCACCCCTGAATAGACCTCAGGGCACGCTAGTTGAAAAAGGCTGGTCTAAGGCAAAAGTTTCCTGCCAGTGGTACATGTAATTCTTGGCATTTAGAAAAGTAAAAGAAATGGGGGTAGATATGTTTCAGCCTCCTGCACATCCCCACATTGTGCTAACAGGCACTAAAATGTGTTTTGATTCGCTAACACACAATCTGTTGTGAGTTTTGTTGCCATTCATTTTCAGACTGTTGCTGTGCTGCAAAAAAATATAAAGAATGACTTACTGTTAAACTATTATGGTTGTCCATGAGTTAACTTTTTTTAAGTTTAGACAATTTTATACTGCTTGTATACAGGCATAGCCCACTTTTACATACACAATGGGGTTTATTTACTATCGCTAGAGAGTGCAAAATCGGACTCACTTCTGCATAGAAACCAATGAGCTTCTAACCCCAGCTTGTTCAATTAAGCCTGGTAATAAAACCTGGAAGCTCATTGGTTTCTATGCAGAAGTGAGACAGATTTTGCACTCTCTAGCGATAGTAAATAAACCCCATTGTGTACGTAAAAGTGGGGTATGCCTGTATATGTACTTTGTCTCCGAGAGGGATAAGTAATTGGTCATTCACTTGTAAGCTTTACCTATTGAATTCTGTAACCATGATTTTAACAGAAAGTGGAGAGAATATTAAAGGAGTTGTAAAGGAAAAACATTTTTTTGCTGAAATGACTGTTTACAGGGTATAGAGACATAATAGTTAACTGATTCCTTTAAAAAATGATTAAAAATAGATAAAAATCGGGGGGCGTGACCGGAAGCGGACCTGGACGGACGTGCTGCCTAGGAGCTCCTCACCAGCCCGCAGCAAATAGGACGATTTCGGGGGAAATCTTTCTAGCTTGATGAGCTCCACCCGCACCACTCGATCCTCCTCGTCCAGAGGATTGTCCCTGCCGCTGTCCGGAGCCTCCACGTCCTTCAGGGACTACTTCAGAGTCCCTGACATGCCGCTGGGTAGCCACAGCAAGATGGCGCCGGACACTGAGGCCTACTGCCGCCGCGACCACTCGCCGCCACCTACGCAGCATTCCAGCCTGCCGATGGGCTCTCGGGATCCACCACCATCCCCACTGAGGACATCGGACCCCGATGGGTCCCAGCAAGCGGTGAGTGACCGCCATTGTCCGCCTCCCGACCGGCCCGCTCCATGCGGGGACCAGGCCGCAATACATCCTCCGTCGCAGTTGCTACAGGGCGCAGAGAACATCCCCGGATTGCCGTGAGTGGTGCGGGCCCCGGGGACACAGGATACCGCCCCTCTGCCCTCCTCCCCCCCGGATCCCCTTCTGGACTTTCCGGCCCTGCCAAACCCAATACACCCCCCTGTGATGGTGCGGCCAAATACACCTCAGGCATACAGCCCCCCCTCTGTGTGGGCATCAGATCCACCACAGGCCCAGAGAGCCTCACGCTCCACAGATCTGCCACAATCTGGGGAACACGAGGCAGCATACCATCCCCACTCCTCTTCTCATGGGGACGCACCCCCAATATCCACCCTGCAGCCCCCCTTGACCTTAGGATGGACTGAATCGTGTGCCCCCCCGCCTGAACACCCAGACCCAGGGTGCCATCGCAGAGACCTACCGCCACTTGACTCCCACACCCCCTCCCCCGCCATGGGGACCAGGTGGGGCTGGGCAACCCTCCTGGCAGTCCTACTTGCAAGCCATTCCCACAAAGGAGGATTTTAAGCAGCTAATTGCGGACGTAAAGGCCACCTGCCGGACCAAAATCCAAACTATCCAAGCAGGCCTTAAACACCTAGCCGATAGAGTAGAGATGGCCGAGGAAGAGATCCAGGAGACTAAACTGGCCGTACATAGAACCCAACTTCAGGGCTCTGACCACCGCCTCATGCTACGGGACATGCAACGCCACATAGAAGACCTGGACAACAGGGGGCGCCGCAACAACATTAGAGTGCAAGGCCTCCCTGAGGCGGAAGAGGATCTGCAGAAAACGCTCCAGATGATGTTTAACGATCTCCTGGGGACACCCCTGGACAAACACATTGAAATGGACAGAGCTCATAGGGCCCTTCGCCCAAAAGGCCCCGCTTCCAAACCAAGGGACGTTATTTGCCAAATACAATCATACCCGCTGAAAGAAACCATTATGCGCAAAGCCCGCACTGTCCGCAACTTAGTATTTGACAACTCCCCGATACAAGTATACCCAGACCTCTCATGGATCACGCTCCAGAAGCGGAGACTCCTGCAACCGCTACTGCGCACCCTGCAAGACCAGGACATTCTTTACAGATGGGGCTTTCCCTTTAGCCTGACCGCCAAACACCAAGGGAGATCAGCGGTCCTACGATACCCTGAAGACTTGGACTCCTTCTGTGATGCCCTGGGCATTCCTGCCCCTCAACTACCCGACTGGGACCTGGTGGCCACTCCCCCTCCGCCCCCGGGGGTCTGGCAGAGGGTTCCACCGAACAAGCGTTCCAAGGGACCGGAGCCCTCTCGTCGATCCTCTTAGCACAGACCCGGGGGCCCCAACGCCGGAAGGCCCCTCCCCTGATGGCCAGCTGAATAACCTGCCCTGCCCGGCCGGACTCCACTAAGCACTGATCTGTGTTCTCCCCTTTTTTTTTCTTCTCCTTTTTCTTCCTCTCTTTTTGGAAGCTCATGCGCTTTGAAGCCTTGCCTTTCCCCCGAAGGCCCTCGTCACATTTTTGCTTTTTGTTTATCGGGCAGTCCCGAGGTGGCCCTGTCTGAACTGATCGGCTTTCCGGATGCTGATCCCCCCTGTGGTTCTCCACTTGAGAGTTCCTCCCTGGACCTTGGTCCCTCCGAGTCTCCCCGGCCTGGATTTCTTAAATCTCGGGAGTTCGATTGGAACTTATTTGGCCCTTGACCCCTTGGTCAACCAGGGCATATGTGAAATTGTTTATTGTGTTTAGTTTGAATGTTCTTACTCTTTTTTCTTTTTCCCCCTTTAGAGCTCCCTGCTCCTGCTCTCCGCGGTCTGTGCCTCGCCCCTGTTGGCTCTCGGCCCTCCTCGCACAGATGTCACGATCCTCGACCTGGTCACGCCATCAGCTCCACCAGATAAGTATGCCTGCAGCACACCCCCTTCTAGGTTATGGCTAGAATCTTCTCACTTAATGTCCACGGACTAAACTTCAACAAGAAACGCCACCTGGCGCTCCGAGAGTTTAGGCAGTCAGGGGCTGACATTATCATGGTGCAGGAAACTCACTTTGATAGGGGGGGCTCCTTCACGTTTGCATCCAGATACTTCCCCCAGGTTTACCAGGCTTTTGGACCGACTAAGAGGGCGGGCGTAGCTATCCTCTTTAAAAAGGGGTCACCCTTCTCATGCTCCTCCACATATTTAGACCCCCGGGGACACTTCCTTATCCTCAGAGGCTTGTGGCAGTCACAGGCCATAACTCTCTGCGTAGTCTATGCACCCAACACACATCAGCACCATTTTCTAACCAGAGTACACGCCCGACTTTTCCGAGAGTCTCATGACTTCCTGGTGATCGGAGAAGACTATAACCTGGCACACTTAGCTTCCTGGGACCGCCTAGTGTCAAATACCCAGACCTCGCAGACCCGGGCTCTTAGGGACCCCAAGCTGTTTCGTCAGCTGACTAGGAAACACGCACTCTTTGATGCCTGGCGAGCCCTCCATCCGGGCGACCGCCAATATACATTTTACTCGGCCTCACATCGCACACACACGCGTATAGACTATTTTTTCGTAAATAATAACACGCTACGTATAGCGGAAGCTGCTAGTGTGCTGCCCATCTCCTAGTCGGACCACGCCCCCATCACGCTCTCCCTAAACTTAAATGCCCCCCTCCGCCGGCCCTATAATTGGAGGCTTAATGACTTTCTCCTGCAACATGCCCCCTCGAAACAGGAGTTAGAAGTGACCCTGCAGCACTACTTCGCTGAAAATGACTCTCCGGACGTCTCCGCCTCCACCTCCACCCTGTGGGCCGCCCACAAGGCGGTCCTTAGGGGGAGATGCATGACCCTTTCTTCAGCCATGAAGAGGGACGCCGATGCCGTTAAGGCACTGGCGGGAACAGCAGCTGAAGGCTCTTGAAGCTAAGCTCCTACTGACCCCGTCCACTGCACTCCTTAAACAGATTGTCCAAACGCGCGCGACACTTCAGGACCTTGCCTTAGGTAAAGCAGAGAAGGCACTGATCCGCCTTAAGCAACTTTACTATGACAAGGGCAACAAGGCGCAATCTCTCCTAGCCAGGAAACTGGCGGACCGAGCCCTTGCCTCTACCCCACACCAGATAAAGAACAGGGAGATGACCTTCTGACACACCCCCGGGACATAGCAGGAGTACTATACCGACCTGTACCACATGACCCTCCCTCCCTTGACCTGACGGCCCGCATGACTCAATACCTAGAGCAAGCAGGTCTACCCCGACTCCAGGTGGCGGTACTATAAGGCCTTTCTCCCACTACTCAGCCCCCACATGACCGCACTATTTAATGCCTTTCTCCACAAGACCCCAATCCCGAGCGATATGCAGGGATCTTTTTTGACCCTCATACCGAAACCGGATAAAGACCCAGCCTCCTGCACCAGCTACAGGCCCATAGCCCTATTGAACTCAGACCTCAAAATATTCACAAAACTTCTCTCGGTTAGGCTGAATGCTATCCTCCCCTCCCTAATCCACAAGGACCAAGTGGGCTTTTTACCGCTACGTCAGGCAGGAGATAATACCAGAAAGGTCATTGACCTGATCGATGTAGCCAACAGAGATGGGACGGAAGCCCTGGTACTGAGTCTAGACGCGGAAAAGGCCTTTGATCGCCTGAGTTGGCCCTTCATGTTTGCCACCTTGCGCCACATGGGGTTCAAGGGACCCTTCCTACGGGCGGTACAGCACCTCTACTCAAACCCAACCTCCCAAGTTAAAACCCCTTTTGCCACATCCTCCCCCTTCCAGATAGCTAACGGCACGCGCCAGGGATGCCCACTCTCGCCCCTGCTCTTCGCCCTATGTGTGGAACCCCTGGCAGCCTCCATATGGGGAAATCCGGACATTAGGGGTATCTCGGTACAGGGAAAGGAATTTAAGACGTCTCTATTCGCGGACGACATTATTCTCACCCTGACCCAATCCAGAATCTCCCTACCTAACCTTCATGTTGAACTAAACAGATACGGGTCACTGTCAGGATACAAGACGAACGCTTCAAAGTCAGCGGCCCTTCCAATTAACATCCCGGAGGCTGAGGTCCAACACCTGCAGTCGAACTTCCCTTATACCTGGGAGAGTTCATCCCTCAATTACCTGGGGGTCCATATCACACCATCCTTCGGCTCCCTTTACCAGGCCAACTTTCCCCCCTCTACCGGACGGTCAGAGGCCTTCTTCAAAAGTGGAAGGCACACCATATTTCGCTCCTAGGCCGAGTGGCGGCCATCAAAATGATCATCCTTCCCAAACTCCTTTACCTGTTCCAGACACGTCCCATCCCGACCCCGTATGCCCACCTCCGCAGACTCCAGAGTGACATGCTGAAATTTGTCTGGAACCACAAGAAACATAGGATCCCCGGGTCGGTCATGACAGCCTTGCGGGGAGATGGGGGTCTGGCTTTCCCTAACCTCGTTAGATATTACCAAGCTACTCAGCTACGCGCAATAGTCTCCAGGTTCCCCCAGAGGTCCGTTAAAAAGTGAACGGAAATAGAAAAAATATGGCTAGCCCCGGTCCATCCAAATAGCCTCCTGTGGGATGCAGATGTGAAGGTGGAGCCTGACCGTCTGCTAGGTTCGATGTCTTTACTTCGAGGGCTCTGGCGCAAGATGTCCCGAGAGATAGCGCTCAAGTCCGAGTGCTCCTTGCTGAATTCTTTTGTCTGCAACCCCAAAATACCCGACAGCCTAGCTCACCAGACATCTTGGCCCTGGGCTTCTCGGGACTTATTCCATTTTGGACACTTGGTAGACCCTAGGTCCCGCAAGCTGCTAACATTCTCGGAGCTCCAGGCGAAACACGATCTGCCCAGACAGGTATTTTATAGCTATTTACAAATAAGACATTATGTCCAGACAATAGCCCCAAGGCTCCAATTTTCACAACCGTCCCCATTTGAACGTATTATCCTGGAGGGGCGCCACAGACGAGGGTTGATCACAGACATCTACCGGCTGCTGAATGCGTATGATTGGCTGGGGTGGGGGAAGCATGCGTATATGCTGAGGTGGGAGAGGGAGCTAGGAGAGTCACTGCCAATGGAGGCCTGGCAGGCCGTCTGGAGGCAGGCTGCTAAATCATCCCTATGTACCTTGTATAAAGAAAACTCGTATACGGTCCTGTTTTTTTGGTACCAAACCCCGGACATACTCCACAAAATATTTCCCTCCACCCTTGACCGAAGTTGGCGCTGCCATCAGGACAGAGGCTCTCTCTTCCACATCTACTGGACGTGCCCCCTTATTACCCCATTTTGGCAGTCCAGCAACAACTGCTTACCCATCTCTTTGAGACGCCAATCACCCTATCCCCTAAACTATTTTTGCTGGGCATCTCCCAACCCCGATTGGCCAAGCCGTACAAATAACTACTTAGGCATATATTAACGGCGGCTAGATGCTTGATAGCCCTCAATTGGAAAAAATCCACACCCCCATCCCAAAAAGCCCATTACGCTAGGGTCAAGGACGTGGAGTTGATGGAGCGAATGACGGCTAGGATACGCAATGGCATGGACGCCCACAACGAGGTCTGGAGTGAGTGGCATCGCCGGAAGGATACGCCGGGGGCGGACGAGGTAACAGACGCGGTAACTTAAATCCCCTCTCTCTTTCTTTCCTTCCTCTTTCTTCTTGACTCCCCTCTCCTCTTATACAACCTGCTGTTTTGGTGTCACTGTTGACACCAGAGCATAGAAAACGGTTTGATAAGCATAGTTTGTTGACATGACTGTTAGAAAAGCTAGCTCTTATGCCTCGTACACACGATCGGACATATCCGATGAAAACGGTCCGCGGACCATTTCCATCGGATATGTCCGATCGGGAGTTTGATCCGATGGCGTGTACACACCATCGGATCAAATTCCCCGCCGCCGGACGGCGCGGTGACGCAGCGGTGACGTTGACGCCGCCACGTCACCGCACCAGGAAGTTAAACACTTCCGCGCATGCGCCGAATCCATTCGGCGGCGGCGCGGCGGCGGTGGGGGACGACATGTCTGCTGGTAAGTGTACTAATCAGCAGACATGTCGGGCGGACAGATTCCCACCGGATAGATTTCAAAGCATGCTTTGAAATCTGTCGGGTGGAGAAATCTGTCCGCTAGCCCATACACACGAGCGGAGATGTCTGCTGAAACGGTCCATCGGACCGTTTTCAGCGGACATATCCCCTCGTGTGTACGAGGCCTTAGAATTGGGCCCTATTGGCCGGAAGCTTAACTCCCCCTCTACCCATTTAGGGCAGGGGAAATTATTGTACTCCTGGATAAGTGTCTGCTTTGGTCTTTTGTCGCCTGCATTTAATTGTATCTTGTGAACTGTTTTACATAAATAAAAAAATTGTTATTTAAAAAAAAATATATATATATAAATCAATCATATAATGTGCATGCAGTTTAGTTTAGTTTTTAGACTAGTTTCAGTTTGTTCTGTGTGTACAGAGACACACAGAACAAAAACAAACAAACACAGGGCAGTGTTTGTTTTGAAAATGAATCTGATTGGTTCTGAGGAGTTTTAGACACATAGGGCCAGATTCACAGAGCCATTACGCCGGCGTTACAGGAGATGCGCGGCGTAAGTCTAAATTTGCGATATACGCATGAAATCTACTTTTTTTGGACCGGCGTAATTTCGATAGACCGGCGTATACGTCCGCGCAAAACTGCGCTAGACACACCATTGATTTGCTATTCAAATATGCAAATGAGGGAGTTACGGGGATCCACAAAAGTAAGTTGGTGCAGCGCAGGCTACGCGCTGTGCGCAACAGCTGCACGTCCTGTCTAAAATTAGACCATATAAAAGGTGGAATAAAATGAGACAATCCGTCTACATGTCAGCTAAAGCAACACTGTTAGTGAGGAGCTGAGCAATCACACTTGCTGGACAACAAACTTTATGCCAACATGCCAGGGGCATCCTTGCTCATAGCTATACTAATGACTTTAGAGGAGCAAAGAAGGAGGAGGGCATGGAGTAGGGCACGGGAGAGGATATACCGCACACGCATAGACCTCTTTGGCATGAGTGATTCTGAGGTGTATCGCATCTTCAGATTCACCCCTCATGCCATCCTGGAATTAACCACAACCTTGCAGGAGGACATCACCAGCCCAACACACCGCTCACATGCAGTGCAGCCACTGGTCAAGGTCCTGGCAACACTCCATTTCCTTGCCAGTGGCTCTTTTCAAAGAACAAGTGGAGTGGTGGCTGGGATGTCACAATCCTCCATGAGCAGATGTGTGCACCAGGTTGTCCCTGCAATCCTCAGATGCATGGCCAACCAAATCATCAAACCAACCACTGAGGACCTGCGGCTGAAGGCAATGACAGATTTCTACAGAATTGGCAGATTCCCACGCACCGTGGGGGCCATTGATTGCACACATGTGGCACTCCAGCACCCCCATGAGACAGAGCACATATACAGCAATCGGAAGCATTGGCATTCCATCAACGTACAGGTGATAGTCTATGCCCAAGGCCTCATATGGCACGTCCATGCCAAACACACCGGATCCAGCCATGACAGCTTCATATACAATCAGAGCCCCATCTCAATACATTTGAATCATCAGTCTGTGTGAAAACACAGGAGATGAATTATAAAATTTTATCTCAGTGGTATCGTACTCCGGTAGTATTAAAAAGATGCTACCCAGACATCTCGGATAGATGCTGGAGGTGCGGTAAGCAAGAAGGAACTTTACTACATATTCTGTGGCTGTGCCCAAAAATTTTCCATTTTTGGACGAGAGTTCAGGGAATAGTGCAGAAATTCAGTAGAGAGAAATTACCAGACGATTGGCCCTTTTATCTATTGCAAGACTCAGAGTCGACGATAAAGGGTTACAGGAAATCTATGGTCTGCCATCTTTTAAACGCTGCTCGTGCCTGTATCCCAGGGATATGGAAGCAGACACAAGCCCCTATGGTAAAGATGTGGCTTAATAGAGTAGAAGATATGAATAGAATGGAAGACATGGTATGGACCTCCAGACAGAAACGTAAAGTATATCTGGAAACATGGGCCGAGTGGAATGAGTATAGATATTCAGAACAAGGGAAGGCCTTGATAGATGCAGATTGAGGGGGGGGGGGTTGGAACTGTGGAGGGGGAGAGGATGGATGGGAGAGGTGGCGAGGAGGAAGGGAGGGGATAAAAAAATTTTTTGTTGTTTGTTTGCTTATTTGGGGAGGGGGGATGGAGGGAATGCAAGGGCAGAGGGGGGCATTGCAGGGGCCGGTGCGGCTACCCCTCCCTGTGGGGGACATAGCGATCCCCTGGAGATGGGGGGTCTTACCGGCTCAAGGGGGCGATGGGAAGGTACCCTCAAGACCCAAAGATCCTTAGAGGCCTGGACAAAGTTCTATAGAGGAGAGGAAAGCGAAAAGATACGTTTGGGAAAGAAATATACCCTTTTTCTTTCTCTTAGTGTGATTACGAAAGATGTGTCTATTTATTTTTTGCTCTTTTTTGTTATCTTCTCTTGTTTTTTTTGTAAATGATGTAATGGAATGGCTTTTCATCTGTATGTTTCCTGGTATGCTCGAAAAAAAAATAAAGGACAATTTAAAGAGCCTCATCTCAATGGAATTCGAACAGAGCGTGTATGGGGACACCTGGCTGGTTGGTGAGTGACATGGGTAGCAGGCATGACTGTCCCCCCCCCCATGATGCACACATCACAAGGGGCACATGCATGACTAACATCCTCCTGTATTTTCCCTTACAGGTGACTCTGCATATGCACTGGGACCTCATCTCATGACTCCTATCTGGAACCCCCAAACCCCAGGAGAGGAAAGATACAATGAAGCCTACGCCCAAACACGTGCAGTGGTGGAGCGCACCTTTGGCCTCCTGAAGTCACGTTTCCGATGCCTGGATGGGGACCCTGTTGTATTCCCCAAACTTTGTGTGCCAGATCATCGGTGCATGTTGCATGCTGCACAACTTCGCAGTGAGAAAGGGCCTGCAGATTGACATACGTGATGACCTGACCCCTGAACCAGACAATCCCCCCCTAACCGAGGATACCCCGTCTTCTGAGGGAAGAGCAGCCAGGAGACAGCTCACATTAGGCATCTTTGCACGTTAAACACACACATTAATCATGGCACAATGAGAATGCATGCATGCACACCACTGTGGTCCCTAGCACAGACACATCACATCCTCATCAAATTGGATTAGCACAAGCCCACCATGCAGGACTTGTGAGCAGCAACGCCACGCCACGGCTCCAATTATGTCACTGTACATTCATACACCATTCACATGGACCTGGGGATCACTTCTCCCTGGTCCTGAGGAACCCTTCTCCACCACAAATGAGGGTGACACCCCTTTTCCGGCAGGAATGTCACCCCCACATTCCGAAATCATCCACAAAACAAAAAAACAACAAAAAAAATTGTCCAGCAAAAAATAAATAAAAAATACAGCAAAAAAAAAAAATAAAGTCCAGAAAAAAAGAAGGGGGAAACCAAATTAATGCCGCTGCCGTGACCCACCCCTGGGGCGCCCACGGCCACGGCCCTGGCTCCTCAGGGGAGACTCATGGGGGGGGGTAATCCGGGGAAGGAGGAACAGCCCCTGGTCTCTGCCCACCTGGCGGCCTGCCCTCCAAGGCCACGGCAATTCTGGTCAGGCCAGCACTTAGTGTTGCCGTATTGGCCTGGATAG
Source organism: Rana kukunoris (assembly GCA_029574335.1). Classification (NCBI taxonomy): domain Eukaryota; kingdom Metazoa; phylum Chordata; class Amphibia; order Anura; family Ranidae; genus Rana; species Rana kukunoris. Next base: position 110,400,568 of record CM056060.1, on the reverse strand, counting down.
CCTGGGTGAGGGCCCTCACATCCTGCCCAACGTCTGCTGTAGTAGTCTTCAGTTCGTTTAGGCAGTTTGTAAGAGCCAGGGAGTGGCAGTCCAGGTCCCCAAGCGTATCCTTTATGGAGGACAGGCTCTCCTCCATCCGCACCAAAGTCTGGCTGACCTGTCCCAGATGTTGGGTCTGAAGGGCCTGGTCCCTTCTGAGATTGGCGGGCAGAACCCAGGCCACCCCCCTGGTCTTCTGAGACGACTTCCTGCCTCCAGCTGATGCTTGTGGTCGGGGAGAAGGGGAGGCCCTTGGGAGGGGAGCCCTGTTGGGGGAGGAGTGGGAGGGGCTACCCCTTATGGAGGGCTGGCTGCTGCCAGCCAGAGGGGAAGACTCCTCCAAAAATAACAATCCACTGGCTGACATGACCTCCTCCTCCTCCTCAAACTCCTCCTCCAACTCCTCCGAGGACTCCGGCCTTGTCTGGGGGTCCTCATCAGGCTGGTGTCCCGGGGATGGTGCAGTCAGACCAGATGGCCCAGCACCCTCCTGCACATCTGTGGATGACACAAAACATTCACAGGTTGGAGGATCCACACACTTGCCACATATTCCCTCCCCCCCCCACACATGCTACACACCAGATAGGACAAAAAAAAACCTTACCTGTCATCACGGGCTCCTGACTGGAGTCATAGCCAGGCAGGCCCTCCACTTGTTGCCTATTAAAGGTGTGGGCCACCGCAAGCTCCTACACTGTCAGCCTAACAGGGCATGGTGGGCCCCCTCCAGTGCCCCTGGCATGGGCAGCCATTTTGGCCAGCTTCTTTCGGACCAGACGCCAGAGATCATTGATCTTCTTTACGATCCCCTCGCGTGTCTGGGTCTCCCCCCCCCAATGAATTTACCTGGTCGGTAATGTTCTGCAAAATCTCCTTCTTCCTGGCCGGGGTGGTGTTGGCACTCTCTGGGCCGTGCAGGAAACGCCCATATTGGGTAAGGGTCCGGGCAATAATTTGTTTCTCCCCCAAAGAAAAATTGCTCTTGCGCTTCCTCTCAGTCATACTCATACAACAACTCTCTCCCAAACAATCACCAAAAAACACACACAAAAACAAGCAGGAAAAATCAAGCAACAAAACAAACAAACAAAATCTATCAACCAAAAAGTCTCACAACCAGTCACCAAAAAACACTATCAAATATATTCTACAAAACACTAGATCAAACAGTCAACAAATATCACAAAGACAAGTCACAACGCAACAAACGCAAACACACAACAGAACAAAAGCACCTTGCTGTATAGGAAGGGATACAAAGGGATGTACTTTTGCAAAGGAAGGGCGTTTGTGTCTGTCTATTTAAGCTCTCTGCGTAGTTCACTAAGTTGCCCGGGTCCACTTCCAATTTCACTGATTGCGCCGTTCCCGTGTTGTGAGCATGCGCACAGAGGTGCTGACCATGGTCTGCTTCATGTGCGCATGCGCGATGCGGCCGGCCCTTCATTTGCATTGGGTCACGGCTCATTTCAATGAAACACGCTCACGTCCTTCCCAATTTCAATTACTCCGCCTTACGCCTCGGAATTTACGTTACCCTGGCGCAAATACTACGAGGATACGGTGATTGCGCCTCTACATTGCGCCGGTCTAACGTAAAGGAGGTGCGCTACGCCGGTCAAAATATGCGCCAATGTATGTGAATCTGGCCCATAGTAATCACATCTTCTTGATCATGGACCACAATGAAAAGCTACCATGAGTTTTTTCATAAGGAGCCAGACAAGCAGGAAGTGGGGAGTTCAGCAAGGGTTTACAGCAACTTCAAAGCAAAAACTGACATGGAGGACATGCAAGCAGGTCTGCTATAAGGTAAAGCAAGCGATTTATCATTAAAAAAAAAAAATTCCTTTACTGATCCTTTAAAACAAGCGTAAGGTCCACTTACTGGTTGGATATAATGTAATACAACCTATTTAAATATATTATTTCATTTGTACTCATTTAAAAAAAGTAAATAAAACAAATGTAAAAAGTAAAATAATGAAGAAAGTATGTACAAGACAAAAATATATTGGGCCAGATTCAGGTAGTCCAGAGCATCTTTGCTCTGGAGTAACGCTTCTCATTTGCGTTGCGCTGCCGAAATTTTAGGAGCAAGTGCTGTCATTCACGAAGCACTTGCTCCTAAAGTTGCGGCAGCGCATCACAAATGAGCCGGCGGAATTCAAATTTAGCGGGTACGGGGCGTGTAGTATGCTAACTACGCGCGATCCCGCCGCCAACGTACTGCGCATGCGTCGAGTGTCAAAACATCCCCGTGCGCATGCTCCAAAATCTGTGAATGAACGTCAATGACGTCACATTCCCATTCATGACCGTTTTACGCAAGCGACGTTTTTTTTTTTTTTTCCCGACGCGATGACGACGCCTATACCTAACATAGGATACTCCAACCCCATGTAGGTATATCTATGCGCCGCGTATCCCGTCCGGAAACGTCGTATCGTCATTGCGTCGCGCCGGATTTCGATCGTGAATTGCCGATTTTCGCTCATTAATATATTTTTTGAGCGTAAATCGGCGGGAACGCCCCCGGCGCCATTTTTAAGTTGAAGTAACGATGCGATGGCGAAACTCAGTTACGCTGCTCGCATCGGAACTTCAACCCGGCGTTTCTTGTTTTCTGGTTACAGAAAACAGAAACGCCGGCTCAAAGTCACAGTTAGGCTGGCGGATCACTCGATCCGCCAGCGTAACTGTTCCTGAATCTGGCCCATTATCTTTAATTACAAACACAAGAGATTGCTTGCAAAACAAAAATACTTTGTTCTTCATAACTATTTTAATAAATGACTCGTGTTTGCTGTTAAAAGTACAGAAATAGCAAAATAAATTAGAGCTATCACATCATGAGATGCATATATTGTATTCACAACAGAATTGCAAGGGTAGCAAATGAAAAAAAAAAATATCCATATGTTACCCTCCCTCTGCTCTGGCATTCCTTTTATAATTACTGTGACCTTTTCCATATACCGACTGCACTATGGGGGCATCCAGTGATATAAAGGATAATTATTGTGTGTTTCCTCCTACAATAAAGGTTGTAGAGCATATAGGACACATTTCTTCTATAAATTCTAGTCTTCCCGCTGCGCTTTATTATAATTTTTTAAATTCTAGCTTTACTTGCTGCGCTTTATAATTGATATTAGGGTTGTCCCGATACCGATAGCAGTATTGGTATCGGGACCGATACTGAGCATTTGCGGGAGTACTTGTACTCCCGCAAATGCCCCTGATGCCTCATCCGATACTACCCACCACCCCCTGCCGCCGCAACGAAAGCCGCCGCCACATACCGCAACGCCGCCGCCTGGTTAAACAGCATGTGGGGAACATAACAGCTTTCATTTGAATAGCTGTAGTGTTCCCCGCCGCGCCGGGTATATACACTCCCCTTACTCGGGATTGGACGGGTGATCTATCCAATCCCAAGCAAGGGGGAGTGTCTATACGCGGCGCTGCGGGGAACACTACAGCTATTCAAATGAAATCTGTGATGTTCCCTGCACGCTAATTAACCATGCGGCAGTGGCATCTAGGTATGGGGGGACATGGCTGGATATATGGGGGACATGGCTGCATATATGGGGGACATAGCTGGATATATGGGGGACATGGCTGCATATATGGGGGACATGGCTGCATATATGGGGGACATAGCTGGATATATGGGGGACATGGCTGCATATGTGGGGGACATGGCTGCATATGTGGGGGGACATGGCTGCATATGTGGGGGACATGGCTGGATATATGGAGGACATGGCTGCATATGTGGGGGACATGGCTGCATATGTGGGGGGACATGGCTGCATATGTGGGGGACATGGCTGGATATGTGGGGGGACATGGCTGGATATGTGGGGAACATGGCTGCATATGTGGGGAACATGGCTGCATATGTGGGGGGACATTGCTGCATATGTGGGGGACATGGCTGCATATGTGGGGGACATGGCTGCATATGTGGGGGACATAGCTGCATATGTGGGGGACATTGCTGCATATGTGGGGGAAATTGCTGCATATGTGGGAGGACATTGCTGCATATGTGGGGGACATGGCTGCATATGTGGGGGGACATGGCTGCATATGTGGGGGACATGGCTGCATTTGGGGGGGGACATGGCTGCATTTGGGGACACATTTAAAAAAAAGTATCGGTATTCGGTATCGGCGACTACTTGAAAAAAAGTACTTGTACTCGGTCCTAAAAAAGTGGCATCGGGACAACCCTAATTGATATATTAGATATTATTATACAAATATAAAACATAACAATGTAATTTATAGAGCTATTTTACCAAAATCCATCAATACACTAGTAAACGAAACTAGTATCACTGAACTCATCTTGTGGAATTCTTAATCACCGCTACATCATAAATCAATATCCACTCCATTTTTTATTTTATTAAAGGGTCACCAAGGGCAACATTTTTATTTTTTTTAAATACCAAACATGTTATACTTAACTCCACTGTGCAGCTCATTTTGCACAGAGTGTCCCCTAACCCTGTCTTCTGGGGTCCCTCGGCGGCTGTCTCAGCTCCTCCTTGCAAAAGCTTTCTACCTTCATGCGAGCTTGCATGGTAGAAAGCTGTTGCATAGCCGCCGACTGTATCACTCGGCCCTGTCCCCCGACGCGCCGCGTCATCCGCTGTGAATGGCTGTGCTGCTATCAATCTGCCCAGCCTAGCCAATCAACGGCCAGGCTGGGAACCCAAGAACATCACATGGACGCGCCCGGGACTTTCGAATGGTCAGGTAAGTTAAACGGGGGCTGGGAGGGGGGGGCGGTACCATCGGATGTTTTTTCACCTTAATGCATAGGATGCATTAAGGTGAAAAAAACATTTACCTTTACAACCCCTTTAATGCCTGACTTTAGCTACATTTATTTTTTTCTTTTCATTTTTTGAATATAGCAGGCAAGAGTTGCAACTTCCGTCAGATTATTTTTTTATTGCTCTGCTAGTGTGAAAATGGTAGCAACAAATGTAGATATAATGCTTGAATGCAAATTTAGCTAATATAATTGAGGTTTGTGTACTATATGGTACTCTTTATTATGTATAGGTGACATATTAGAGAGAAGGGAACGAGGGAAGCGCATAGACTAGTGCAATGAATCTCATTATGAAGAATATGTCTCTTTAAGAGATTAGAGAAAGTGGGGACAAGCCCATGAAACACGTTGTTAATATGGAAACCTGCCATGCTCATCCAGGAAGTGCTTTGTGAATCAGTAAAGTCCCTCACAGCCCTTCATGCAGGGCCGCCATCAGGGAGTACAGGCAGCACACCTCTAAGGGGGGTCACCAGGGGCCCGGATGGGAACCCCCTTTAAAAAAAATATATATATTTTTTTAGGGGTCCGGAGGTCCCCAGGGGCCCGGAGGCCCCAGGGCCCCAGATGGCAACCCCCTCTTTTTTATTTATTTTTTTATAAAAATATATATATATATTATTAATATATTTTTATTTTATTAAAGGGACACTTTTATTTTTTATGTTTTTAGGGGTCCAGAGGTCCCCAGGGGCCCAGAGGCCCCAGGGCCCCAGATGGCAACCCCCTATTTTTTTATTTATTTTTTTATAAAAAAACATATATTATTAATATATTTTTATTTAATTTTTTATTAAAGGGACAATTTTTTTTCTTTTATTTTTTTTAGGGGTCCGGATGGCAACCCCCTATTTTTTTATTTATTTTTTATAAAAAAATTTTTTTTTTTTTATATATTTTTATTTTATTTTTTATTAACCTCCCTGGCGGTATGATTCTTTCTGTATTTAGGTGCTGAAAGCGGTACCATTATTTGCAAGAAAATTTGTTGTTTTATACTCTAGGCTTGTAATTCTTAGGAATAACTCACTTAAATCTGACCAAACAAGAGTTTAGTAGGCATCCAGGGCATGATTTTTTTTTTAAAAACAAAATTATAAATTATAATATAATAAATAATTATAACCCTTTCACGCCGCCAGGACGCAGATATGCGTCCTCGGGTTTCAGGGGTTATACCGGGATGATGCCCGCAGCTGCAGGCATCATCCCGGTACCGTTGTTTAGAGCCGGCGATTGGCTTTCCAAACATAACAACCGATGCGGCTAAAAGCCGCTCGGTTGTTATGCCGGAGGAGCGGGAGGGGACATCCCCCCCTCCCGCCGCCTCTCGCCGCTCTGACCGGGCCTCCCGTCCCACCGGGAGACCCGATCCTCGATCCGACGTGTCCTGTGTCCGGGCGCAGACTGAATGAAAGCCGTACGCGGCTTTGATTCAGTCTGCAATGTGTAAACGCGGAAGCGACGTCATGACGTCACTTCCGGGTTTCTCGAATGTCAACGGCGCCGGATTTAAAAAAGTAAACAGTATTCAGAATCGCCGTTTTCGGCGATCTGAATACTTTGAAGTGTAAAGGAGGGACCGGGAGTCTTTTAGACTCCCGATCCCTCCATAAAGAGTACCTGTCACCACCCATTACTGTCACAAGGGATGTTTACATTCCTTGTGACAGCAATAAAAGTGATCAAAATGTAAAAAAAAAAAAAAAAACACAATTTAATATTATAAAAATAAATAAAATAAATAAGAAAAAAAAAAAAAAAAATGTAAAGCGCCCCCCTCCCCGCGAGCTTGCGCAACAAAGAAAACGCATACGGAAGTCGCGCCCGCGTATGAAAACGGTGTTCAAATCACACATGTGAGGTATCGCCGCGATCGCGAGAGCGAGAGCAATAATTCTAGCACTAGACCTCCTCTGTTCCGATAACCTGGTAACTGTAAAAAAAATTTAAAGCGTCGCCTATGGAGATTTTTAGGTACCATAGTTTGACGCCATTCCACGAGTGCGTGCAATTATAAAGCGTGACATGCTTGGTATCTATTTACTCGGCGCAACTTCATCTTTCACATTATGCAAAAAAATTGGGCTAACTTTACTTTTTCATTTTTTTAAAATTCATTAAAGTAAATTTTTCCCAAAAAGTTGCGTTTAAAACACCGCCGCACAAATACCGTGTGACAAAAAATATTACAACAATCGTCATTTTATTCTCTAGATTCTCTGCTAAAAAAATATATATAATGTTTGGGGGTTCTAGGTAATTTTCTAGCAAAAAATACAGATTTTAACTTGTAAACACCAAATGTCATAAATAGGCTTAGTCATGAAAGGGATAAATAAGTATAACAAATAATATTATAATTATAATAAAAATTATTCGATAATGTAATCAACTCAAAATCACTGAAATTTGCTCAGTTGTAGAATTGTTGCTGTCATTACTTTTATTTTTTTTATGACGAATTTCCCCACAAATCGCTATCGCTCAATTCTGCAAGTGATTATAATTTATTATCGCTGTTTTCTAGCTGCTCTAAAACCATTTTTGACATAAAGGGACACTTTTGGTTGCTATGGACAATCTACAGTTTGCAGGCAGAAAGAACAGTTTTTATTATACAAAAGAACATGTAGGACACTGGGCAGACCAGTAGGGACAAAGGGGGCGTCTATTTTTTACATAAGTACTGTAATCTATACGATTACAGTATACTGTATGTAATGTGTTTGTTTACGTTTTTTAATTTGGCGCCGTTCTCCGCTTCCCGTGCGTCGTAACGTTGCAGGGAACGGAGATCGGTAGCACACGGAGGCACTGTGTGAATCGAGAGAGGACAGCGGAGAGGCATCGCTGGATCCAGGGACAAGGTAAGAAAACCATGCCTGTGGATGCTGCGAGGCGAGCCCGAGTCTGACTCGGGGTTACCGATCGCAGCACAAAAATGTAACCCTGAGTCAGACTCTGGAATACTGCCAGGGAGGTTTAAGGGCCATTTTTTTTCTTTTATTTTTTTTAGGGGTCCGGAGGTCCCCAGGGCCCCAGATAGCAACCCCCCTCTTTTTTTATGTATTTTTTATTAAAAAAAAAATTAATATAGTTTTCTTTTATTTTTTATTAAAGGGCCAATTTATTTTATTTAATTTTTTTAGGGGTCTGGAGGTCCCCAGGGCCCCAGATGGCAACCCCCTCTTTTTTATAATTTTTTTATAAAAAAATCTATATTATTAATATATATTTATTTTATTTTTTATTAAAGGGACAATTTATTTTTTTATTTTTTTAGGGGTCCGGAGGTCCCCAGGGGCCCGGAGGCCCCCAGGGCCCCAGATGCCAACCCCCTCTTTTTTTATTTATTTTTTATAAAAAAATATATATATTATTAATATATGTTTCTTTTATTTTTTATTAAAGGGACAATTTTTTTTCTTTTCTTTTTTTTAGGGGTCCAGATGTCCCCAGGGCCCCAGATGGCAACCCCCCTCTTTTTTTTAATTAAATTTTTATAAAAAAAAAATATATTTTTTATTTTATTTTTTATTAAAGGGACAATTTTTTTTCTTAGAGGTCCGGAGGTCCTTAGGGGGCCGGAGCCCCCCAGGGCCCCCCGGATGACAACCCCCACCCCTTTTTTATTTATTTTTTATACAAAAAATATTTTTTTGATATATTTTTATTTTATTTTTTTTATTAAAGAGACAATTTTTTTTAGGGGTCTGGAGATCCCCAGGGGCCCAGAGAATTCCAGGGCCCCAGATGACAACCCCCCCTTTTTTTATAAAAAAATATGTTTTTATATATTTTTTTATTTCTTATATTTTTACTTTTATATACATATATATAAATATATATATTATTAAAGGGCCCAGAGGTCCCCAGGGCCCCGGATGGCAACCCCCCTTTTTATATTTTGTTTATATTATTTTATTTATTTTTATTTAATATATATATATATATATATATATATATATATATATATATATATATATATATATATATATATATATATATATATGTGTATATATATATATATTATTAAAGGGCTCAGAGGTCCCCAGGGCCCCATGTGTCAAACTCCCTTTTTTTATTTTTGTTTATTTTTTATTTTTGTTTATATTTTTTTATTTATTTTTTTATTAAAGGGCCCAGAGGTTCCCAGGGCCCAGAGGTTCCCAGGGCCCTGGAAGGCTATTATAAATGTTTATTTTTTTATATAAAATGTTTTTAATTTATCATTTATTAAAGGGCCCAGAAGTTTTTTTTTATTAACTACTTGCCGACCGCCCGCCGTCATATTACTGCCAGACGGTGGCACTGCTACGCTGGAGCACGTAGCTCTCCTTTAGCAGCTTGTAGGGCGCGCGCGCGTGTCCCCCGAGTCCCGCGCGCGTGCCCGGCAGGTACGATCGCCGCCGGTCACCCGCGATTGCTCGTTACAGAGCGGGAAAGGGAGCTGTGTGTGTAAACACACAGCTCTCGTTCCTGTCAGCGGGGGAAACGCTGATCTTCTGTCCATACAATGTATGAACAGAAGATCAGTGATTTCCCCTAGTGAGGCCACCCCCCCCCCCCATACAGTTAGAACACACCAGGAACACACTTAACCCCTTCCCTGCCCCCTAGTGTTAACCCCTTCACTGCCAATGGCATTTTTATAGTAATACAATGCATTTTTATAGCATTGATCGCTATAAAAATGCCAATGGTCCCAAAAATGTGTCAAAAGTGTCCGATGTGTCCGCCATAATATCGCAGTACTGAAAAAAAAAAGCTGATCGCCGCCATTACTAGTAAAAAAAATAATAATAAAAATGACATAAAACGACCCCTTTTTTTGTAAACGCTATAAATTTTGCGCAAACCAATTAATAAACGCTAATTGCGCTAATTGTAGAAGAATACGTATCGGCCTAAACTGAGGAAAAAAAATGTTTTTTTATATCTTTTTTGGGGATATTTATTATAGCAAAATGTAAAAAATATTGAATTTTTTTCAAAATAGTCGCTCTATTTTTGTTTATAGCGCAAAAAATAAAAACCGCAGAGATGATCAAATACCACCAAAAGAAAGCTCTATTTGTGGGAAAAAAAGGACGCGAGTTTTGTTTGGGAGCCACGTTGCACGACCGCGCAATTTTCAGTTAAAGCGACGCAGTGCCGAATCACAAAAAGTGCTCTGGTCTTTGGACAGCAATATGGTCCGGGGCTAAAGTGGTTAAAGGGCCCAGAGGTCCTGGATGGAAACCCCCCCTTTTTTTGTAATCTTTTTATAAAAAAAAAATATATATATATATATATTAAAGGGCCCAGAGGCCCCCAAGGCCCCAGATGGCAAGCACCCTTTTAAAAAAAAAAAAAATATATATATATATATATATTTTTTTTCCTCTCTTTATGTTCTTTTTATTAAAGGGCCCAGATGTCCCCAGGGCCCCGGATGGCTACCCCATTTTTTTATATATATATTTTTCTCTATATCTTCTATTCCTTTGTAAAGGCCCCCCCCCCCCCCCGCTTCTCAATTCGCGGCACCCCGCCACCCCCCCACGCTTCTCAATTTCAGGCGGCATTACCCCCCCCCCCCAGTTCTCTGCTCCAGGGGGCCCTTGCCTGAAGCTGTGTAAGGGGCCCCATAATTTCTGATGGCGGCCCTGCCTCCATGAGAACCGTGTATCCAACTGACCGATGCTGCGAATCCATGCAGCTTCTTGCGGTTTACTAGCAAAGAAGCACTCAGCAGTATATGCGAGTGGAAAAAACTAGGGTTGTCCCGATACCACTTTTTTAGGACCTAGTACAAGTACCGATACTTTTTTTCATGTACTCGCCGATACCGAATACCGTTACTTTTTTTTAAATGTGTCCCCAAATGCAGCCATGTCTCCCCACATATGCAGCCATGTCCCCCCACATATGCAGCCATGTCCCCCACATATGCAGCCATGTCCCCCACATATGCAGCTATGTCCCCAAACATATGCAGCCATGTCCCCAAACATATTGCAGCCATGTCCCCCATATACGCAGCCATGTCCCCCATATATGCAGCCATGTCCCCCACATATGCAGCCATGTCCCCCCACATATGCAGCCATGTCCCCAAACATATGCAGCCATGTCCCCAAACATATGCAGCCATGTCCCCAAACATATTGCAGCCATGTCCCCAAACAAATGCAGCCATCTCCCCAAACAAATGCAGCCATGTCCCCAAACATATGCAGCCATGTCCCCAAACATATTGCAGCCATGTCCCCAAAAATATGCAGCCATGTTCCCAAAAATATGCAGCCAAGTCCCCAAACATATTGCAGCCATGTCCCCAAACATATTGCAGCCATGTCTCCAAACATATGCAGCCATGTCCCCAAACATATTGCAGCCATGTCCCCAAACATATTGCAGCCATGTCCCCCATATACGCAGCCATGTCCCCCATATACGCAGCCATGTCCCCCATATACGCAGCCATGTCCCCAAACATATTGCAGTCATGTCCCCAAACATATCCAGCCATGTCCCCCCACATGCAGCTATGCCCCCGTACCTAAATGATGCCGCTTTCAGCTTTCGTTTGAATAAGCTGTTTTCCCTGCCGCGCCGTGTATAGAGACACTCCCCCTTGCTCGGGATTGGACAGATCCGTCCAATCCCGAGCAAGGGGGAGTGTCTATGCGCGGCGGGGAAAACAGCTATTCAAACGAAAGCTGACTCTAATGTTCCCCGCACGGTGATTAACGCGGCAGCAAAGGCGGCAAAGGCGGGGGGGGGGGGCAAGTATTCTATTTAGGCATCGGGGTATTTGCGGGAGTACAAGTATTCCCGCAAATACTCGGTATCGGTCCCGATACCGATACTGGTATTGGTATCGGGACAACCCTAGAAAAAACAATGACAGTGACACCAAAGACAAATTTTAAAAAACAATCTGCCCCTTTAAAGCAATGAAAAGTAGTGCAGAGATCTCTTCTTAAAGCTGTAGGGGGTCTTAATTTTGGGGAATAGAAGATTGGTAGATGACCATTATTTTGTTTACACAGGGTAGTGTCACAAGTTCCCTGCTGCCAAAAGTAAGGTATAGAAAACCACTACTTTAATACGAAAAAATAATAAAAAGAAGCAGTTCCACCGAGGTCACATCCACTCCTTAATCCCACTATTAAACTTTTTTTGTTGGGTATTTACAGCTCTCCTGGCACCCCCCCCCCCCCCTTAGCGCAGGGACGTGCGGTCAGGTCAGTGACTGGTGAGGCACTGGCTAGTATCAGAGCCAGATACACACAGGTTACATATGTCACGAACATTAGAGCGAGAACATTAATTCTAGCAATAGACATTCTCTGTACTCTAAACATGTAACCTGTAAAAAAAAAATATTTACACGGCGTGACATCTTTCCCCAAAAATCGCAAATATCAGAAACAGAAAAAGTTGCAAAAACCATAATTTTATTTCCTAGGGTGTCTGCTAAAACAATATATATAGGGCCAGATCCTCAAATAACTGCCTATCTTTAGCCGCCGTAAGTTAGAGCGGTAGGTTCCTTATCCACAAAGAATTTGCGCTGTAACTTATCGGCGTAGTGTAATTGTTGCGGTGGAAGGCCGCGCAATTCAAATCTCTGGACGTTTTTTTTTAACGGCGCATGTGCCGTCCGTGGAGATATCCCAGTGCGCATGCGCGAGATCACGTCGCAAATAGTCAATGAAAACGACGTGAACGTAACTAACGCAAATCCCTATTCGCGAACGGTTTACGCAAATGACGTAAACGATGGAAAATTCAACGCTGGCCCGACGTCCATACTTAACATTGAGTACGCCTCTATACAGCAGGGGTAACTTTACGCCGGAAAACCACTAACGCAAACAACGTAAAAAAATGCGTCGGGCACTTGTATGTTCGTGGATCGGCGTATCTAGCTCATTTGCATATTCTACGCGGAAAATATACGAAAGCACCCCTAGCGTCCAGCGTAAATATGCAACTTAGATACGACGGCGTAAGAGACTTACGTCAGTCGTATCTAAGTACAAAACCAGCGTATCTTGTTTTGTGGATACAAAACAAAGATACACCGGCACAGATTTTAAAATACGGCGGCGTATCTGGAGATACGCCGCCGCATAGTTTTGTGGATCTGGCCCATGATGTTTAAGGTTCCGAGTTTTTTTATGGCAAAAAAAAAAGATATTATTTTTACCATAAGTAATATACAAATAATAGTTATTAGGTAATTTACTATATTTTCAAATCTGTACTCAAGCAGGTGGCTTAACGGACAAATTGCTGAAGTTTGAAGTTATATGGGATTATGGGCAAATCTTATGTCCATAAACCCATGTTTTTTCCTTGTAGTTAAGAGGGCTGGTCTGGAAGGGAGAATGTGTCTTTTACACACATGCCCCCTTCTATGACACTGCAGTGAGAAGACAGCCTCGAATGCAGCATTTTAATTGGACAGCTGGGGCCAATGGTACTTTACCATTGGTCCAAGGCTCCAAGCTGTCCATGGAGTTCAGTGCTTCTGACCAGTAGTCAGAGGCACTATGAGCTCATCCTCTCAATCTGTTGCAAACAGATTGTGCCAACCTGTTTTTAAACTGGTTGCTCTGTATGTAGCTACTGACTGGGTGCACAAGAAGTCCCATATCTTCGGAACCATAACTCAGAGGAGCCCCAAACTTTAACCAGTGGTTGGGTTGGACTTCAGCTATCCATTCCATTCCATTTTTTAATGTTCATTGCAGGTGAGGCTCTGCCTCTCCTGACTGCACGTCCCTGCCTTTTAGTGTCCAGGTTGGTTGTGAATGCTCGGAGTTAGAGCCCATTCACCCTGCCAGTAAGGCGTGTGCATTTCGTTTCGTTCCGAATCGAAATTCGGACGAATTTTTCATTATTTGGACATTCGGATGCATACGAATTCCCGAATTGCAATATTAATGAATTTACCGAATCCGAACGAACGTTTTCGATTCTGAATCGAAAACCTGCGGACGAAATTCGATCGGAATTCAAAAAAAAAATTATATTTGAATTGAATTTGAAAAAAATCATATTCGAAAAGAGACTATTTGTTTTCTAATCCGGTCGAAATATTTTCGATTTCGACCGGATTTTTTCGAAATTCGGTCGAAAACGAACAAATTCTGAAAATGGTCAAAATATTTTCGTCTCCAGCGTCTTCCTGTGCACCTAGCAGTCAGTGAGGCAGGCGGATTAGCTACAGGAGCTCCACAACGGCGCACGTCTCCTAGGAGTAGGAGCGTGTGTGCTTTAGCTACAGTCAGGCGTAGGAGGCAGACAGGCAGAGTCCCTCCCAGCCCTGCTAGCTCAGTCCACACTCCAGTTCCAGCCCTGGAAAGTCCTCTGCCCCTGATCTCTCCTCTCCTCCAGCTCAGCTCCCTGGCTCTCCGCAGGTAAGAGCCCTCCACCAAAGCTGCTGACGGCCGTCCTTTTCAAGATAAAGCCGCAGCAATACGGATCTCCATTGCTCCATTCTTTGTCTCCCTGCACTCCCACACCTCCATCTTCTTCAGGGACCCCTCCCGCCACCTCCCCGCGGAAATTTCCGCCGTTCTGGGGCTTTTTTGAGAGCACCGCGCCAGGCCGCCCTGAATCGCGGGGCCGCGGTCTAGGAAAGACCGCGGCTTCACTTGCGGCCTAATGGCGTGCCACTCCCCACGCCTCTGTTGTCCTCACCCAGCTTCCAGGAAACCCCCCTTACCCCAGAAGGACAGTTACCCGGCCCTGTTTTTCACCCTCTCAGCCCCCAGTTCTTAGAGAAGCACCCTGTCAGCCCTCATCCCACCGCCTGAGCAGGCAGCCATCCCACCAGACCAGCAACAGGGTCACCCTCTCAGCCCCAGCCCCCCCCCCGTCTCTCCAATCGTACAGAAGCTTGATCCAGGGTTTACCCGATCGCCTCTTACAGGGGTCAGGAAGGAATTTTTTCCCTACCGGAGCATATTGGCCGAGCGCCGCCAGGGTTTTTTGCCTTCCTCTGGACCAAGCCAGGAGAGAGGAGTTAGCCAATTCCTCTCCCCACTGCCCCAAAATCCCCCCCCCCCCCGGTGTATTGGCGATCATGGCATGTCGGCAATATTCTGCCGAAACCATTTGGAGTTTGAGGCAATGCGCCGCAATACTGCCAGCCATCACCAAAAAGGCCCTAAGAACTGAGCGACTATTGAGAATCGATCATAGATCGACGGTCAGACATTTCAGCCATTTACCCCAGCTCAAGCACATATCATGTGCCCTGATCAACACAAGATCGGCAGTAAAACACCGACTAGAAATCCGCGACTTCATTCAACAAAATGATCTAGACTGTCTCTTTATTCCAGAGAGCTGGCTCACAGCCGACTGTAACACCATTCTAGGAGAACTGGTGCCAGAAAATTACCGTATCATAACGGAAAACAGAATAGGGCAAAGAGGAGGCGGCCTGGCAGTGATCCACAAGACTCATCTTACGATCACCAAACCAGTCCGCCAAAACCCTCTTCCATTCATGGAAACCCTTACTCTGCAACTGCAAGCAAATTCAAAGGAGACCGTCCACATTCTGCTCTGCTATAGGCCTCCTGGCCCAAAATCGCAGCTGCTATCATCATGGACGGATTTCTTCTCCACTTACACCCTCAACAGCAAACACCTTTTGCTGCTCGGGGATTTCAATCTCTGGGCCAACTCCTCACAAGACCCCATTGCCGACGCCTGTATTGACCACCTGGAAGGATTAGGATTACAGCAACTAGTATGTGGGCCCTCACATGCTTCAGGTCACACACTTGATCTTATTTTCAGACAAGCTCTGGAAATAAAAATTTTGGAAAATGAAAAGTTGCCATGGACAGACCACCATGCAATTATATTCAGTATTTCCACCATCCCCCCTGCAACAAAAACATCAAATCCAGTGACAACACACTGGACTAGATGTCAGAAGAAGCTCCACTCGGAACTCTTTAAAACTACTTTAAGGAAAAAAATAGAAACAACCCAGCCGCATCAAACGGCCGTTGAAACATTGGAAGCAATAAACTCGGCCATGCTACAGTCAGCCGACTTGGTAGCGCCGAAACAAAGAACCCGCATTCGGAAAAACAACCGCAGCTGGTTTAACAACCAGCTGTCGTTACTGAAGCAAGAACGCAGAAGGGCCGAATCTGCCTGGAAAAGATGTTCTTCAGAGCTAAACCTATCCATCTACAAGGCGACCACAAGAAAATACCACAAAGAAATTTTCCTAGCCAAGAAAAAATATTTTTCGGAGGCTATCAACAGTGCCCTAAACCGCCCCCGCGAACTCTTCAAGATGGTCACCCAGACCATGAAACCAGGATGCATTGAAGCCCCCAGTTCGGACACACAAGAATTTTGCAATGAACTATCGGATTACTTCATTAACAAAATCGAGGCAATCCGTGAAAGCATTCAGCAAAACAGCCTCTCACACAGCACCCATAGTAATTCTCCTATATCAGGTAATTTTACCCTGGAACCCATCTCCATCGAGACCACTAAGAATGTCATTGGTACTTTGCGTAATGGCACAGCGCCAAATGACATTATCCCCACAAAACTGCTGAAGGAATGCGCCTACATCCTGGCTCCTCCCATCACGCAGCTTATCAACCAGTCTTTCTTGGAGGGCATAGTGCCCTCACAGTTGAAAGAGGGTACAATCCAACCCATCCTGAAGAAACCCTCCCTGGACCCCAAGGACCCACTCCACTGCCGTCCCATAACAAGCCTCAATGTACTCTCAAAGGTAATGGAGAAAGTAGTGGTACAACAGCTGCAACAGCATCTAGATACCTACAAGCTACTTGACCCATTGCAATCAGGCTTCCGTCCCGGACACGGGACGGAAACAGCATTGCTGAAAGTATGGGACGATGTTCTCAAGGCCGCAGACGAAGGAGAAACTTGTCTTTTAGTTCTGTTGGACCTAAGTGCAGCTTTCGACACTGTAGACCACAAACTGTTACTGACTCGGCTTGCTGAAGTAGCCAGAGTCGCAGAATGCGATTTATCTTAGTTCTCCTCTTTTCTGGAAAACCGATTGCAAACAGTGAAGTTAGGACCTTTTGCTGTTTAACATATATCTTCGTCCTCTTTTTGAGATTATCAGCAGCCAAAAACTGCTCTACCACTCATATGCAGATGACACGCAACTGTATTTCCGCATCTGCAACAGACAGGATCACCACCTCAATCTAGAGACATGCCTCTCTTTGATAGAGGACTGGATCACAAAGAGTTATCTTAAACTCAATGGAGCGAAAACAGAACTTCTCCTGTTTCACGCCAAGCGCAGAAATCAACTTTCAACAGCGTGGACCCCCCTGCCTATTTTGGGCAAGCTCATCACCCCTAGCGCCAAAGTCAAAAGCCTAGGGGTCATTTTTGACTCCTTTATGACAATGGACGCACAAATTGGGTCAGTAGTTAGCGGATCTCACCATCTACTGCGCCTACTACGCAGACTCACTCCGTTCATCCCTAAAGAAGATTTAGCGGTCGTGGTGGGAGCAATTGTAAACTCCAGGCTGGATTATGCAAATGCCCTTTACCTCGGACTCCCCAAGTACCAAATCGCTCGTCTGCAAGTCGTTCAGAATACGGCCGCCAGACTTGTGACTGGGAAAAAACCCTGGGAATCCATCTCACCTTCACTGAGAGCCCTTCATTGGTTACCAGTTAAAGACAGAATTGCTTTTAAAGCTCTCTGTCTTACGCATAGATGTGTCCATGGGAATGCCCCCCTTTATTTATGCGAAATAATAAAAGCGCATAACCCCAATCGCGTTTTGCAATCCACGAATCAGAACCTGCTCCAGGTTCCGAAAGCCAACTTTAAGTCCAAAGGAGAAAGAAGATTCGCGATCCAAGGTCCTAGACTATGGAATGCTTTACCAACCAGCATTCGGTTGGAGGAGAACCACCTAGCATTTAGGAAAAAGGTCAAGACTTTTCTCTTTTGATATCAAAGGAGACAGGAACAACAAGCGCCCAGAGGTGATTCAGTTCGCATGTGCCGCGCTATACAAGTTTTCATTCATTCATTCATTCATATTTTCGATTTCGACCAGATTTTTCGAAAATTCGGTCGAAAACGAACAAATTCGAAAACTAATTCAACACATGTAACGAAACTAAAGCGGAGTTCCACCGAAAAATGGAACTTACGCTAATCCCACTCCTCACCCCCTTACATGCCACATTTGGCATGTAATTTTTTTTGGGGGGGGTGGGGGCTTCAGGAGGAGTGGGACTTCTTGTCTCACTTCCTGCTTCCGCCGAGGGGCTGGTTAGGTGATTAAGTGTAATCGCCTACAGCAGCCCCTCCCTGTAGGCGATCGCATGGGACACATGACAGGTCCCATGCGATCGCCTGTCCAATCAGCGGCGGGCGGCGCCGCTCGCGCATGCGCAGTGGGTGCCTGGCCGTGAAGCCGAAGGCTGTCACGGCTGGGTGCCCACAGTTGGAATGAAGACGCCGGCCGGGGAGGGGGGGAGAGGAGCGGAGCCCCGTTCGGCGCGTCGCTGGAACGTGGAGAAGGTAAATAATTGTTTATTAAAAGCCAGCAGCTACACTTTTTGTAGCTGCTGACTTTTAATAAATATTACATTTGGCTGGAACACCCCTTTAATTATATGACAAATTAAAAGGAAACTATTTTTTTTTTTCACTTTTGCACATGCCTAACTGCCAGCCCCCGTAAAACGCTGGTAAAGCGCCGCCCACAAAGCGTTGCTGCCAGAGTGCTTTGCAGGCTCTTCCCATTGATTTCAATGGGAAGGGGCGTTTAACCTTCCTGGTGGTTTTCCCGTGTCTGACACGGGGTAAGAATTAGCAGCTAACAGTGTTGATCCCGTGTCAGACACGGGCAGAGCTGCAGAGCGCACAGCGAATGCCTTACCTTATCCCGCGATCCCGCGACGCTGTGCTCGCTCGATCTGACACTTCCTTGTTCCGCTCTCTGCGACGTAGCGACGCACGGGTGCGGAACTGGGCGGGAATTTCAAAAAAAAAAGTTACACAAGGTGATACAGTGCAATACAGTGCAATCCCCTCAGATTATCACCTTTAGTAGTTACAACACTACTCACTTGACTACTCACTAGTACTCACTAGTAGTTACAACACTCACTTGACAGTGCCCTTGCCTTCCCCATAGATAAAAAAAAAATGACATCAAAAAAGCGTCACTTTTCACAAAAAGCGCTTTTGGAGCAGCTGAGTGACAGCGACAATGATGCAGAGATGCTCGCCGAACAGAGTGAAAGTGAGTGGGATTTGTCATCTAACCCTGAGACCGACACTGATCTGTCAAGTGATGAAGGCGAAGAACCTGCACTTAGCCTCAGTAATGTGCGCACTTGGTGCCCTATTGCCGATACGGACCAGGTTGCGCCCCCAAGATTTCCGTTTACCGGATCACCAGGGCTGAAGGTAAATGTGGAGCAGGACAACCCTCTGGCCTACCTAAAATTATTTGTTACAGAGGATGTCATAGAAAAAATTGTAACGGAGACAAACCGCTACCAGGAGCAGCAATCCGCTACGCCGCATGCCAAATTTTCCCGCAGCAGAAAATGGGAACCAGTGACCAGAGAGGACATCTGGCAGTTTTTGGGGCTCATTATTCTGCAGGGCGTGGTGGGGAAACCGCTCCAGAAGTGGTACTGGACCACCAACAAATTATTGGCCACTCCATTTTTTGGCACTGTGATGTCAGAATGCCGTTTCTCTCTCATCATGAAGAACTTCCACTTCACCAACAATGAAGAGTTCGATGAGGCCACGCATCCTGCGCCCAAACTCAAGAAAATATGGGAGGTATGGCAAATTATTGTTGGTAATTTCCAGCGGACCTATGTGCCAGATAGGGATGTCTGTGTGGATGAGAGCTTGATGGCCTACAAGGGTCGCCTGAGTTGGATTCAGTACATCGCTTCAAAAAGAGCGCGGTTTGGCATCAAGTCATTTATGCTCTGCGAGGCATCCACTGGGTATATATGGAACTCCGTCATTTATACTGGTAAAGGCACAAAGTTCAACCCCAGGTACAGCGGCTATGGGATGGCCACATCATCTGTGCTTACACTACTGGAGCCATTGCTGAACCAGGGGTACTGTGTGATCACCGATAACTTCTATACATCTCCGGAACTATATGAAGTCCTGATACAGAATAAGACTGATGCCTATGGTACCGTTAGGCCTAACCGCCGTGAAATGCCATCTGCATTTGGGAAGAGAAAATTAAAAATCGGAGAAATTGTTGCCTGGCAAAAGGGTAAGATCATGGCAATGCGATGGCGAGACAAAAAAGACGTGTGCCTCATGAGCACTGTCCACAATACCTCCACTGCCATGGTCCACACAAAAGGTGGAAAAGACGTGCTGAAGCCCCAAGTCGTGGTCGACTATAACAGCTCAATGGGAGGAGTCGATAGAGCCGATCAGGCTATGACATACTACCCCGCTATGCGGAAACAACAGAAAAAATATTACAAAAAAATATTCCGGCATCTTCTGGAACAATGCCTTTGGAACGCCTACATCCTGCACAGGGCATATAGTGGCAAGCCTCTTGTCCACTCTGACTTCATCTGGAAGGTGGCTGAGCTGATTTTCATCAACCACCAGGTGCCATCTGTATCTGCAAACAGACCAGGACGTCGGGCTGTTGATGTGGTGAATCCAGAGCGTCTGACGGGTCGCCATTTTTTGGGTTATATCCCACCAACTGCAAAAAAGGCAGCACCTGCCAGAATGTGCGTAGTGTGCTGCTCAAAAAGAGATAGCAAGGGGAAAAAAGTCAGAAAAGAGACAAGATACTATTGTCCTGACTGCGATGTCGGACTTTGTGCAGTCCCCTGCTTCAAAGTGTATCACACTCAAGATGTATATTGAATTTTCTTTATTTGACTAAATTCATTATTCTTTATTACAGTATTAAATAAAATAATATTAGTTATTAGATTATAATTCATGATTTTGTGTTTTATCTTTTATCACATCTGGGATGTCTACTAGAGTCTTGTTTGGTCAGGTTTAAGTAAGTACTTACTAAGAATTGCAGGCCTATAATACATAACACCACATTTCCTTGCAAAACAATTGCAACGCTTTTGGTACAAAATTCCAGACAGAATCATAACGCCAGGGAGGTTAAGAAGCGGTGTATTCACTGCTCCTGAAGAGATCCAAAGAAGCTGCTAGCAGGACTTTTTTTGACGCCCTGCTAGCGCAGTGCCTTAGTGTGAAAGCACTCAGACTTTCATGTTGGGATTGCAGATGAGGCTTCTTTCAGGCACTTTATAGGCACTTTTTTAGAGCTAAAGCACCTGAAAAATGCCCCAGTGTAAAAGGGGTCTTAATTTAGGGGAATAGGAGATTGGTAGATGGCCATTATTTTGTTTACACAGGGAAGTGTTACAAGTTCCATGCTGTCAAAAGTAATGTATAGAAAACCGCTACTTTAATACGGAAAAAAAAATGAAGCCTATGAAAATCCACTTGAACATGGCTATTATATTTTTTCAAATCTTTTAAAAAGCCGGTGGTATTTGCAGTAAGTTCCCAAATTACCCCACCATACTAACTGCTTTGTTCTTAAATGTTTTTAAACAAAGCAGCCATTAAGATTAATACTTCTTTTGATAATTTGTTACAATCCTGTCGCTTGCATGGTTATTGCAATATGGGATTATAAATCATATTTATATTGGTGCGCGCCGTTCTTTTGAGAGTAGAGAAGTGTATTAAATTTTAAATGTACTTCCCGCACTTCAGTCAGTATTAAGTTTGGCAAGGACTGCTTTTTTTTTGTGTTGCAGTTGACAGCGGTCCCTACACATGTGAAGCAATTAAACAACAAAGCCATTCTCAGTAATTCAGTCGTCTTGAGTATCTTCTTTTCACAATGCTTCTGGCCGCAGCTCGAATAACAGAGTGCTGCTGGGTGCATTTGCAACAATATTATGAACAGTACTTTTGGTTTAACTGGGAATACCTCTACTTGATTCATAGCATGTACTTACCCAACTTTTATCAGAGTTAACTATTTTTAGGAATTTACGCATTCAAAAAATATTAATTTCCATATACATGATACTGTATGCTCTCTGAGTGCAGTTATCTTTAAGGGCCAAGCAGGGGTGGACTGACAACTCATGGGGCCCCCGAGCAATAGAAGATTATGGGGCCCCTGGGCTTACAAATGGCCACCACGCCAGGAG
Source organism: Rana kukunoris (assembly GCA_029574335.1). Taxonomy (NCBI): domain Eukaryota; kingdom Metazoa; phylum Chordata; class Amphibia; order Anura; family Ranidae; genus Rana; species Rana kukunoris. The sequence continues at coordinate 110,378,406 of CM056060.1, read as the reverse complement.
GCAGTGCAGAGGCGGGGCAGCTAAAATCTTGGAATTTTCACATCAAAAGCATGTCAGTTTCGGACATATCAGGGACAGATGTAAAAAAACATCGATTTTTACATACTGTCTCTGGTTTTACTGAGCCTGGCAACCCTGATGGGGTCCCCTAGTGGCATGGGGCACTCGGGCAGTGCCCGAGTGACTCAATGGTCAGTCCGCCCCTGGGGCCAAGTTAATATAACGCTTGCTACTGAGATAGCTAAAGACCGACTCTGGGCTTTCCCCATTCTGCATCCTAGTACCCCCTAACCCCAGGACTCCCAAATGCATTTTTTTTATCTATTTTTTACTGAACCCTTTTATACACTCACCAGACACTTTACTAGGTGCACCTTGCTAGTTGGACCCCCCTTTTCCTTCAGAACTGCCTTAATTCTTTGTGGCCCATATTCAACAAGGCGTTGGAAACATTCTTCAGAGATTTTGGTCCATATTGACATGATAGCATCAAGCAGTTGCTGCAGATTTGTCGACTGCACATTTATAATGCGAATCTACCCTAACCTCTATTGGATTGAGATCTGGTGACTGTGGAGACCATTGAAGTACAGTGACCTCATTGTCATGTTCAAGAAACCAGTGGTGAGATGATTTGAGCTTTGTGACATGGTGCATTATCCTGCTGGATGGTGCCATCAGAAGTGGGTACACTAGTCATAAAGGGATAGACATGGTAAGCTGTGGCATTTAAACAATGCTCAATTGATTCTAAGGGGCCCAAAGTGTGCCAAGAAAATATCCGCCACACCATAGCTGCACCGCCACCGGCCTAAACTGTTAGGCAGGATGGTTCCATGCTTTCATGTTGTTTATGCCAAATTCTGACCCTACCATCTGAAAGTCGCAACTGAAATCGGAACTCGTCAGACCAGGCAGCGTTTTCCCAATCTTTTGTTGTCCAATTTTGGTGAGCCTGTGCAAATTGTAGAGAGCAGCACTGACATCAGCATGTCTTCAGCATAATTATATGTAAGTGCAGTAAGTTGTCATGATGCCTCCCTAACGGGATGGGTCCATAAGGGGTGGTTCCATGACACCCTGCATTCTCAGGATGTTGTCACAGGGTGTCATTCAACCTGAAAGTCTAAGGACATCTAGTGGCAGAATGAAGGGAATTCTTGCAGGGCACAGTACCAGAAAAGAGGTGAGTAACGCAGTCAAAGCTGTTATTTTAAGCTGTTGGGAGATTATTTAATAAAAAAAAATTGCTTTAATCTCTTGGTTGCAATCACCTCATTCGTTTATATTTTACAAGCTTTTAGTAGCTAATTTGTGTAACTAAAATCATTATCAATAAAAATCTGAAAATAGCAATTAATCACTTAACAAATGGAACACATGGTGCTCTATGAAATAAGCTCACCGCACAACCAGAAAAGTGACCACGCCTTGAAGGATGAGCTTCTATACCTAGTGTGGTCTGTTTTAATAAGGTAAGCAGGGGTACTGACAGGATCACTAGGAATTTCACACAAGGGAAGAACCACAAAGAGAACAGGATACTGTTTAATACCAGTATATGGCACAGCAGACATATTCGGATTATTAAATGTTGGGGTAACATACTTGATAATTTGTTAGCATTATTGAGCTAAAAAAAAAGCTTTTTTGATATGTAAATATAATCTTTTGGGGAAAAATATAGACTTTATTTAAATGTAATGACTTCCGATAATTATTTAATTTCATATTTATTTTAAAGGCAAAAAGAAAAAAGGTAAATCAAGATTATACAGCTTTCTTTTGTTTTAAACCTATAGATACACGAATGCATTTAATCCTAGAACTTGTTCTGTTAAAGCGGAGGTTCACTCTCAAAATGAAGTTTAGATCAATCATATCTTTAAGCACAATAAAGTATTATAGCGTTGTAATTTTACAAATCTGTACCCTTACCTGTATTCCGCTCGACTTCCGGAGCTTCTTCCCTGCGGGGGAATGGGCGTGTCGCTCCTTTTCCCCGATGGCTCTATGCATTATGGGGGCCGTTCGCAAGGTCTGCAGGTAGTGATGTATAAGCCAAACAGAGAAGACCAACGGGGCGTGTATCATAAATGACGTCACCCGTTGGCATAGTGATGATGGTAATCAGAAAGTGTTGACGGCGAGCCTCACGCTGCTCACCGCCAACACCACGCATGCGCGAGATCCTGCGGTGCATGATGGGGGCATCGCATCACGGAATCCAGGAAGTATTTGCTTGTGGGATTCACACTGCCCACAAGCAAGATGGCAAAGCCCTGGATTCGTTTTTATAACTTACTATTTATAACGGAGAATAAACGGATGGACGTACAAGCGGCGGGCAGGTGAGTGGTACATTGCAATCTACATTCCTAAGCATTTCATATATTATGAAAAAACCAACAACCGCGGAACCTCCGCTTTAATTACAACACAAATTGATATTCCTGGTACAGCATGCAAAAGTTATTTACATAAATAAACAAAATATTTGGGTTAACATAGGCAAAAATGTTTATTAAGAAATGTTGCCAATTTTTGGCTCATGCCAATACATTCGGTTTACAAATATTTTTAGACCATCTTACATGCACAGCGTGTTTGACACACATTTTCAGCAACTGATATTTATATTCAGAAAATAAATAATGCTTGTGATTAGGATTTGTCTGTTTAATGTGAATCCGTGCTTTGCCTATGAAAAAACAACAGGTTTATTTAAGGCAGGACTAAACTCTCTCATTCAACATTTAATCCTTATGCTGCTAGCATTGGTAAAAAGATCGAAAAATATATCATATTAACTTGTTTTAAATTCTTTTTTACATTTCCTCAGTTGCTTCCTGATTTTGGGCCTAGGCCAAAATGATGTCCTTCATCCCAAAAGTCTTCATAGGCATTTTTTATTTCTTTCATCTGCAAAAGGGGAGGAGGGGCACACCCTCCTACATGCCTGAGCAAAGGATAGATGGATGCTAGGAATTAAATGCTACATAAATCATATGCTCTTTTCCAAGATGGTCGTGGTTCAAAAAATGCTAGCGGGTTGATTTTCAAAGTAATTTTTCAAACAAAGCATGGAGACATTGATGGATGGGTGAGTTTGCTTTGAATACTAAAAATTTATTAAATAGCATTTTCAGTTTCTAGTGCTCAGACACAAAGCTTTGCTTTAAAGCCCCCCCCCTAAACACCTTCCTGTTGTGGTGCACTGCGCATATGCCGATTATGTTGTGTATAAATAAGAAGTCCAGTATGGTGGCCTGAGTTTATGGGAGGAGCCTGGAGGGTACTTAAGCAGCCCACTCACACATGCTCTTTGTCTGTTTAGTGTGCGGTACTACACGTCACTGGGCCGACTCTTCCCAGCTCACCTCATGTCCGTGAGTCTGCGCATTCAATCGCATTCGACACCCTCCTGCCCTTCCCTTTTTCAGGGCACTTCTCAGCATATCCTTCTTCAATTAACTACCCATTACGTAATTTGGGTATGCCCCCTTTTCTTGGCATACTGACCAGGCCACCAAGGCACACTTCAGGTCTATTTATTTTGTAAGTCTTGTCGCGTTTATGTGATCCACATCTCTCTCGGTAAGAGGGTAACGACCATAAATATGCATTGCCCTAAAGTAGCCCATCATTTAAATGAACTGACAAAGTGCTAGACCCGACACGAAACTGCACCTGCATTAAATTTTTCAACGTAGCATACGGCAACCCACAGCACCGCTTTACTCTGCTTGCAGTGTTATTGTCAGCCCTTCCTTCTCTGTTCTGGCAGCTCAGCTGTCAGCTAATTTCCAGCTCCCATCTCTCCACAGTGATCCACCTGTTGATGATCCTGCTTAGCAGCTCTTCCTACCGAAAGCCTTCCAGTTCATTTGCTCTTTGCCTTCGCCTGTGTTAACATCACAAGAGACTTTCTCCTGCATTCCTGTTGAAGACCTGCTTGACTATGTTCCCTCTGGCTACAGATCCTGCTTGCTGTACTACTTCCTTTATCGCTGGCTCTTGGACATTGGCTTGGCTGACTACCTGATCCGGTTACCAAACTCTAGCTATGTTTTGACTACACTTACTCTGTTTACCTTTTTATTTTTATTATTAAACAAGTGTGATTTAACTGTACTTCTGTCTCGGTCTGATTCACGGTTTCTGACAGTTATTCAACACAATAGATGGTTGTGCACTGGTGTGAAGGGCCCCTACTGTTAGCGCTTACAGCTGCTAATTCATACATGTCCTTCCCACTGTTTCATTCACCTAGGTTGGTGTGACTGGTGTTTGAGTATTGGCCACTCAGGCATCCAGCACTGTCACATGAGTGGGTGAAGAGACTCTGTAGCCCTGTAGGCTTGAAGGTTACCCTGTAGGAGGTTTTCTCCTCAAACTCGGGGGTGAACAGAATGGCAGGGGAGCAAAGGGAAAGATTGGACTTTCAGGGACAAAGCACAGGCTCTTTAAGTTTATTCAATGCAGGGGTCATGTTCTAGCAAATCAACCAAAAAAAAAATTCTCAGGGTTTTCCAACTATTTGTGTTATTTCAACTAATTATTTCTAAGCTTTGGCTTGACCATACTTTTTCTTGTGTCCTCTTTATCAGAACCATATCTCAAATATATTCATTTTTGAAAATCACCTTTTTACATTCATATTTGTAAGATTTTTCAATAGTTATTTTGCATAACCAAATTTTAGTGTAAAGTCCCAAGCCTTTGAAAAAACACACATAGCTAGAAGTCCTCTGCAAGCTTTTTATAGGCCATCAACAATATCATTAATAAAAAACTGAAGGACAAGGCCAAATAGAGATCCCTGTGGTACACCACTAATAACTCTATTCTAGCCTGAATATGTTCCATTTACTTATTTTGTCTCCTACTCTGTCTGAAGTGCTCTAGCCTGGTACAAGTTATTTTCCCACTAGACTTGGAAATCTCATTTTATGTACCTGTCTTTCATGTGGAACACTGTTGAAATCTTTTACCCTGTACAGATATTATCTATACTCCTAAAATGTAGTTTGAAAGTCAACTCCACATGAAAAGAATACATACTGGCTTTATACAATCAGTCCTTAATTAAATCATACAAAATTACGATCAAATTATGTTGTGTTTCTTTCTGGGGACTCCAGCTGAACGCCTGACACAAAAAAAAAAAAAAAAACACAATTTTAAGTGTACCTGAACCTAAAACCATGAATTATATGTTTGCCCATACCCCCGTAACTATGAAAAGAATGTTACATTTTTAATTGACCTTAAAAGTCATTAGAAATTGTTTTGTATTATTATCAATGAAGGCTTTCTCTGTCAGTATCTCCACCACAGCCATTTAACTTTAATGTCTTCAGATTTGAAGATCTTTTTTTTGTAGCCAATGGGCATAAAACATATAGGGCCAGATTCAGGAAGCATTTACGCCGGCGTACCTCCAGATACGCCGCTGTAATTTCAAATGTGCACCGTCGCATCTTTGCGCTGATTCACAAAGCAAAATACGCCGGAAAACATGGCTTCAGCCGTCCGACATAACTTGCCTACGCCGGCGTATCGTGGGCGCATAGTTACGCTGGGCGCATTCGGCGTTCCCATTATAAATATGCAAATGAGTAAGATACGCCGATTCACGAACGTAGATGCACCCAGGCCGCTTCATATACGCGCTTTGCGTAAAGCTTACATGCGGCGTAAAGTTAGCCCTGCTATATGAGGCGCAGCTAATGCAAAGGTATGGGCCAGGGAACGACGCCGTCAAATTGTACGTTGTTTACGCCCTTTACGTAGTATGTGAATAGGGCTGGGCGTAGGTTACATTCACACATCGTAGGCATTGTGCGCCAACGTCACTTAGGCATTTTATCTGACGTGATTCTGAGCATGCGCACTGGCATGCGTCGTTCGTTCGGCCCATCATTTGCATGCGGTCACGGTTCATTGTAATAAAACACGCCCACTGCCTTGCTACTTTGAATTATGCGGGCTTGCGACGGCCCATTTACGCTATGCCGCCATAACTTATACGCCCGGGTACGTGAATCTGGCCCATACAGTGTACATTGGTATATTATTACCAGTGTGGTGGTGTACCAATTTGCCCTTCATGCTTAGATGTAAACACAGGTCCCTTTATCTCCTTTTCCCACAATTCCTTGGTTTCCTGGACATGCCTAGGGAAGATACGTTTTTCAGTTTCCCTACCTTGGGTTAGATACCCTTCATTGTCAGATTATATCTAAATGAGGCCATACTCAGCATCATACACCCTGTATGTATACAACCACTATGTGCATACAATCCAATGAGAGCTTCAAACAAATGTCCAAGAGTCCCAAGGTAATTAAATCATATAATTGATCTATAGCTCAAGAGAGACAAAGCGTTTTAAGGGCCAAATACACACCCTTTAACCACTTGCTTACTGGGTACATATACCCCCTTCCTGCCCAGGCGAAATTTCAGCTTTCAGCACTGCGTCGCGTTGAAATTAAAATTGCCCGGTCGTGCCTTACAAACACAATTGACGTCCTGTTTTTCCCCACAAATAGAGCTTTCTTTTGGTGGCATTTGATCGCCTCTGTGTTTTTTTTTTTTTGCGCTATAAACAAAAAAGTGCGACAATTTTGAAAAAAAACACAGAATATTTTTTACTTTTTGCTATAATAAAAATCCATTTTTTTTTTCTCAGTTTAGGCCGATACGTATTCTACATATTTTTGGTAAAAAAAACAATCGCAATAAGCGTATAGTAATTGGTTTGCGCAAAGGTTATAGTGGCTAGGAAATAAGGGATAGAATTCTGACAATTTTTTTTTTTTTACTAGTAATACGGCGATCTGCGAATTTTGTCAGGACTGTGATATTGCGACGGACACATCGAACACTTTTGACACATTTTTGGGACCATTCACATTTATACAGCGATCAGTTCTATAAAAACGCACTAATTACTGTATAAATGTGACTGGCAGTGAAGGGGTTAACACTAGGGGGTGAGGAAGGGGTTAAATGTATTGCCTGGGTGTGTTCTAACTGTGTGGGGGGAGGGGGGTGACTGGGGGAGGTGACCGATGCTGTCTCCCTATGTACAAGAGAAACAGCATCTGTCTCCTCTCACTGACAGGACGTGGAGCTCTGAGTTTACACACAGAGCTCCACGTCCCTGCTCTAAATCTGCCGATCAGCGGGTACCTGGCGGACATCGCGACCGCCAGGCACGCGCATCGGCATCGTGGGGACGCGCCGGGTGCGCGCGCGCCCCCCAGTGGCCGGAGAAAACGATGCCGTCAATTGACGGCAGCTTGGAAATTCAGATCCCCTAAGCTGCCGTCAATTGACGATGAGCGGGGCCGCAAGTGGTTAAAGGGGTTGTAAAGGAATTTTTTTTCCCCTAAACAGCTTCCTTTACCTTAGTGCAGTCCTCCTTCACTTACCTCATCCTTCGATTTTGCTTTTAAATGTCCTTATTTCTTCTGAGAAATCCTCACTTCCTGTTCTTCTGTCTGTAACTCAACATCGCAATGCGAGGCTTTCTCCCTGGTGTGGAGAAAGCCTATTGAGGGGGGAGAGGGCGAGCAGGAGTGTCAGGATGCTCACTAACACACAGCTCCTTTCTCTCTCTGCAAACTAGAGAGCGTCCTGACTTGCCTGCTCGCCCCCTCCCCCCTCAAGAGGCTTTCTCCACACCAGGGAGAAAGCCTCGTATTACGGTGTTGAGTTACAGACAGAAGAACAGGAAGTGAGGATTTCTCAGAAGAAATAAGGACATTTAAAAGCAAAATGGGAGGATGAGGTAAGTGAAGGAGGACTGCACGGTAAAGGAAGCAATTTAGGGGAAAAAAAATTCCTTTACAACCCCTTTAAGAATTCTGATTGTGCTTACATGAGCAGATTCAAAATAAACTTGCAGTGTGATTTACTTCTTGGAAAGTTTCAGGAGGGTTGGTAGAATTCATGTGTGGATGCTCAACACTGGGTCCTTTACCTTTTTCCTGAGGGTGGTCCCCGTTTTGTGGAGTTCTACAGAACTGGATCCAGTGTGTGCAGAGACAATTTCAGTAACTCTAGTAAATCTAAATCCAGCGTCCCATGTGTTCTTGTGTTACAACGTAGAACTTGCATTTGAGGAGCTTGCAAGCCTATTAGCTTTTCCAGAAGACCCAGGTAATGTGGGAAGCTCCTCCACAATTGTTACCAGGATACTCTTAGTTCCAGTGAGTCGCTCTCTTGTGTCTTTGAGCCTTGGATCCCTCCAATTGTTTGTCTATTACAAGAGCTACTCAGGACTGAACTGAGAGGGATGCCACTTATGAAGATAAGTAGTTGTTTGTGTTGTGAAATGTTTTACCGAAGTAGTGATTCCCAGCTAGACTCTCTTTTGCAGGGCCGCCATCAGGAATTACTGTTGAGAAGTGGGGGGCCCTTTACAAAAAAGAAGAAATAAAGAAAAATATATATAAAAAAAGGGGGGTAGCCATCCGGGGCCCTGGGGACCTCTGGGCCTCCTAATAAAAATAAAAAAAGGAAGTAAAATATATATATAAAAATATATATATATATATTTTTTTTTTACAAAAGGGAGGTTGCCATATGTGGCCCTGGGGACCTCTGGCCCTTTAATAATTTTTTTTTTATAAAAAGAAATTACAAAAAAGGGGGGTTGCCATCTAGGACCTCTGGGCCCTTTAATAAAAATAAAAAAAAAGAAACATCTGGGCCCTTAATAAAAAAATATATATAAACAAATATAAAAAAAGAAACATTTATAAAAAAAGGGGATTGTCCACATGGGGCCCTGGGGACATCTGAGCCCTTTTAATAAAAAAATATATATATATTAAAAAAATACAAATAAATAAATAAAATAATATAATTTTTATGAAAAAGGGGGATTGTCATCCGGGGGCCCTGGGGATCTCTGGGCCCCTGGGGACCTCCAGACCCTTAAAAAAAATGTGTCCCTTTAATAAATAAATAAAAATATATTAAAAATATATTTTTTTAATAAAAAATAAATAAAAAAAAGGGGGGTTGCCATCCAGGGCTCTGGGGGCCTCTGGGCCCCTGGGGACCTCTGGACCTCTAAAAAAATTGGCCCTTTAATAAAAAAATAAAATAAAAATGTATTAAAAAAATATATATTTTTTATAAAAAATAAATAAAAAAGGGGGGTTGCCATCCAGGGCCCTGGGGGCCTTCGGGCTCCTGGGGACCTCTGGGCCTCTAAAAAAAAATTGTCCCTTTAATAAAATAAATAAATAAAAATGTATTAAAAAATATATATTTTTATAAAAAAGGGGGGGGGGTTGCCATCCGGGCGCCTGGGGACCCCAGGGCCCCTTACAGGTGTACTGCCTGTACCCCCCTGATGGCAGCCCTGCTCTTTTGTTATAGAGCAGTCTTTTTCAACCAGAGTCCTGTGGAACCATAGGGTTCCTTCAACATTTGATACCACCAATGTAGAGGCATTCTTCCATTTCTTTCAATGACCACCAATCTAAATTGGCCCTTCTCCCACTTTCTATCAATCTAAATGAGCCCTTCTCTACTGACCACAAATGTAATGGAGCTCTTCCATGACCCTCAGTGCTGAGGGCCAGGGCCGATCCTAGGCAGGGTGCACAGGGTGCATTGCACCCAGGCGCCTGCAAAGGTGGGGCGCCAAACATCTAGCAGACTCTCTAACAGAAGCCCTCTCTGTGTCCATCACAGAGGCCCCCCTTCCATGTCCCAATAAAGTACTCTGCTTCTCTTCTTGTATTTTGTTTATTGTTAAGAGACCATGTAAGGATCCCAGGGCAATGAAGACTTTGTTGGGGAGCATTTCTGTGGTTGAGTCATTGCCATAGAAACATTTGTATAGGGGAGGAGTTAGTAAAATAACGACACCCATGTGGGGGCGCCAGAAATATTTCTGCACCCAGGCGCCTGTGACCCTAGGATCGGCCCTGCTAGGGGCACTTTTCCACAAACCACTAATGTGAGGGAATGCTACAATTTTTACTATCTGGTTTTATTTCTGGTCATTATTAATATTTATTTTGTTTTATTATTATTATTAAAAATAATTGTGTTATATAGAGCAGCCCTAAGTATGTAACGTTTTTTGTTATTTCACTTTTTCACTGTTAACACCAATGTACCTTGAGCTGTAGCTATGATAATTATTAGTAGGGGTTTCCTCAAGAGAAGGAAGTTATATTATGGGTTTCTTCCCTGTCATAAGTTGAGAAAGGCTGTGATAGAGTCTTATAGAGACTATGCTATGCAGCCACATATTACCCCGATTGAGTCAGAGATATTACTGTGAAGCATCCATATTTGCGCAGCTTTCATATTCTGTTTTTTATTATTCTGCAGTTTAATAATGCTCTTTGCCATCCTGACTTTGTTTTGCATTGTTGCTTTTTACTTTGCACCTGTTTAGTAAACTGCAAGTTCCAGTTACTTCTTGTTTGATCATTTGATCGATTATCTATTCTACTAAACTAGCATATAAATCAGTCTCTCTTGTCTCCGTTTATTAGACTCAATGGGCTAGATTCAGGTAGAAGAGCGTAACTTTGTGCGGGCGTAGCGTATCCTATTTACGCTACGCCTCCGCAACTTTTACAGGCAAGTGCTGTATTCACAAAGCACTTCCGTCCAAAGTTACGGCGGCGTAGTGTAAATGGGCCGGTGTAACCGCGCCTAATTCATAATAGGCAGGTAAGGGGCGTGATCCATGTAAATGAATCGTGACCCCACGTAATTTACACTTTTTACAAACGGCGCATGCGCCGTCCGTGGACATATCCCAGTGCACATGCTCAAAATTACGCCGCAACTACTCATTGGTTTCGACGTGAGCGTAACTTACGCAAATCCCTATTCGCGAACGTTTTACGCAAACGACGTAAACGTCGGAAAATTCTACGCCGGCCCGACGTCCATTCTTAACATTACGTACTCATCATATAGCAGGGATAACTTTACGCCGGACTTACACTTACGCAAACGACGTAAAAAAATACGCCTGGCCGCAAGTACGTTCGTGAATCGGCGTATCTAGCTCATTTGCATATTCGCCACGTTAATCGACGGAAACGCCACCTAGCGGCCAGCGTAAATATGCAACTAAGATACAACGGCGTAAGAGACTTACGCCAGTCGGATCTAAGACAAATCTATGCGTAACTGATTCTAAGAATCAGGTGCATAGATATGACGCCGCTCACTCAGAGTTACGACGGCGTATCTGGAGATACGCCGGTGTAACTCGTTCCTGAATCTGGCCCAATGTACCGTACTTACTTTCTGCCCGGACTCCATTCACTTAAGGTATATGTAAACCCCAACAACTACAGAAACTTCTCCTATTTGTTCCCTTTTTAGTCTGTTCAATATACCATTTTATTATATCTGATTAATTAACTCTACACCTCCCACAGTACTTGGCCTGGTTGTACCATTAAATATGTTGTCTCTGTCAAGCTCTTTACAACACATGTTGCAGCTTGAAGCTAAACTCCAGAAGGCACTGGATCAAAATGGGAATAGGTATTATGATATGAGGATATACACAAGTACCAGTGTAACACCCTCAAGTGTGTGGTAGGTGTAGGACAGGTTTTATAGTGTAGGTTTTGTTAGTGAAAGAAAAGTGCCTGTCAGATCCACTTACAATGATCCATCTGGAGTCTGCAAGCAAGTGAAGTGCAGGAAAAGTGTCAACAGTGCCTTGAAAAAGTATTCATACCACTGGAAATTTTTCAAATTTTTGTCATGTTACAACCAAAAACGTAAATGTGTTTTATCTGGATTTTATGTTATAGACCAACACAGTGGCACATAATTGTGAAGTGGAAAGAAAATGATTTTAATTTTTTTTTACAAATAAATATGTGAAAAGTGTGGTGTGCATTTGTATTCAGCCCCTCTGAGTCATTACTCTGTAGAACCATCTTTCGCTGCAAATACAGCTGCAAGTCTTTCTGGCTATGTCTCTACCATTTTTCTAGAGAATTACATTTGTGCCCATTCTTCTTTGCAAAATAGCTCAAGCTCTGTCAGATTGGATAGAAAGCATCTGTGAACAGCAATTTTCAAGTCTTGCCACAGACTCTCAATTGGATTTAGGTCTGGACATTGACTGGGCCATTCTAACAAATGAATATGCTTTGATCCCAACGATCTTATTGTAGCTCTGGCTGTATGTTTAGGATGGTTGTGTTGCCTGAAGGTGATACTCAAAACCAGTCTCAAGTCTTTTTTGGACTAACTGGTTTTCTTCTAAGAGTGCCTTGCATTTGGCTCCACCCATCTTCTCGTCAAAGCGTTTTGCTTTTAGGCCAAAAAGTTCAATTTTGGTCTCATCTGACCAGAACACCTTCTTCCACATAATTGCTGTGTCCCCCACATGGCTTCTCGTAAACTGCAAAAGGGACTTCTTATGGTGTTCTTTCAACAATGGCTTTCTTCTTGCCACTCTTCCATAAAGGCCAGATTTGTGGAGTACATGACCAATAGTTGTCCTGTGGACAGATTCTCCCACCTGAGCTGTGGATCTCTGCAGCTCCTCCAGGCCCTCTTACCATGGGCCTCTTGGTGGCTTCTCTGATTAATGCTCTCCTTGTCTGGTCTGTCAGTTTAGGTGGATGGCCATGTCTTGGTAGGTTTGCAGTTGTGCCATACTCTTACCATTTTCGGGTGATGGATTAAACAGTGCTCCATAAGAGGTTTAAAGCTTGGGATATTTTTTTATAACCTAACTCTGCTTTAAACTTATCCACAACTTTATCCCTGACCTGTCTGGTGTGTTCCTTGGCCTTCATGATGATGTTTGTTCACTAGAAATCTATACCAAACCTTTGAGGGCTTTACAGAACAGCTGTATTTATAATGAGATTAAATAACACACAGGTGGACTCTGCTTACTAATTAGGTGACTTCTGAAGGCAATTAGCTCTACTAAATTTTAGTTAGGGGTATCAGAGTAAAGGGGGCTGAATACAAATCCACACCGTACTTTTCAGATATTTATTTGTAAAAAAAATTGTATTGTTAAAAATGTTAAACCATTGTTAAAATTTTCCTTTCACTTCACAATCATGTGCCACTTTGTGTTGGTCTATCACAGGAAATCCCCCAAAAATACATTTATGTTTTTGGTTGTAACATGACAAAATGTGGAAAATTTCAATGGGTGTGAATACTTTTTCAAGGCACTGTAGACTATGTATAAGAAGATGTTACTAATGTTGTTGCCAATGTTTTGTTGCTAAAGTCACGTAAGCATCCTATAACCTCCCATCCCCTTCCAAGTTATTAACCCGCAATAAACCACACATAACAAAGTCACAGACTGTTTTCTGTCTCTGGAGTGCCTGTGAAAATTTGATGTGCCAGGCTGTGCAGGGTGGGGGATCCCAATCCATCTGTGGCTCCTAAGGGGATGCGCTACGCCAGATATTTTTTAAGAAAATGGTAATGATAAATGCATATTCTATCTAATACACAGAACATTACGATATTTCACTTTGTGCAATTAGGAGGAAAATAAACAAATATTTTGGAACTTTCACAATGGTGCCCCCAAGGCCAGAGCCAAGTACTGGCTGCAGCCTTGTTACTACACCACTTTGTTCTTATCAGTCGCAAGTTCTGTAGGACTTGCTGAGTCCTCAGTATTTGATGCTTGCTGTGAAAACTTCAGACTGAATCGTCTTTAATCCAGGCTAGTAGTAACTACACCTCCCCCTGTGTTAAATATGTAACAATTAATGATGTGCATAGGTTATTACTACACAATTATTAGCATTTTTCTCCTTTGTGAATAAAACAAGGCAAAAAAAAAACTAGGTCACATTCCCCTTTATCTTCCATAATTACTGTTTCTACAATTATTTTTCCGAGTTTATCTTTTAATGGCCCTGAAATTATCAGTGTTATTGTCTTGTTGTTTATAAAGTTGACAGAAATCTGGAAATGGATCCCCTGTCCTTAGCAATTCATTTTTCAGTTTAAATGTTTTCTAATTTCATGTTCTTTTTATAACCTTGTATATTGCAACATTCCTTATATTTACATATTGACTTATGGGCCCTTCTAATTTTAGTAGTTTAAGTCTTCTCTTTTCCGTTTTTTTTCCCGCTACTACCTTTAGCCACATCGGTTTCTTTCTATCCATAAAATTATAAATAATGCATGTGCCTATAGTATTTTTAACATCTAATTAGACATGTTACTTTGTACAGTCTTTTTCATACTGTCTATTTTTTTTTTTCTTTTTTTAGTTGAGGGCATATTTTAGTCCAACCTGTGTAAATTGGAGGACATAATATTCTGGTCTCAAGTAACCCCTGCTGATAATGACTATATCAAAGCTTGCAGTACAGTAGTTGATGGCTAGTGGGGAGAATGTTTATTACATTTGTGCTCATTGGGAACATTCCCCCCTTATAAACAACTAAAAAAATTATCGTTGCCAGTGGATAAATATCTGAGAGACAGGAATTGCTCATTGCTCAAGGAACCTTCAAAATTATGGGCCAGATTCAGGATGGAGAGCGGATCTTTGTGGCGGCGTAACATATGTGATTTACGTTTACGTTTATTCACAAAGCACTTGCCTGTAAAGTTGCAGCGGTGTAACGTAAATGGCCCGTCATAATTCAAATTCGGCAGGTAGGGGGCGTCTGCTATTTAAATTAAGCGTGATCCTGCGCCGAACGTACTGCGCATGCGTCGTCCATTGAGGTATCCCAGTGCACATGCTCCAAATTATGACGATGTTTTCGAAGTGAACGTAATTGACGTAAATCCCCATTCACGGACGAGTTACGCAAACGATGTAAACATTTTCAAATTCGACGCGGTCACGACGTCCATACTTAACATAGGATGCGCCATCTTTTTGGTGCTTTATCTGTATGCCGGGAAACCCCTTACGGAAATGGCGTAAAGTCACTGCGTCGGGGGGGGCGTACGTTCGTGAATTGGCGTATCTCGCTGATTTACATTTTCTTGGCGTAAATTAGCGGGAACGCCCCTAGCGGCCATTTTAAAATTGCAGTTAAGATACAACGATTTTTTGAGTTTATATTACGTTCAACCTAACAGAAATACATTGTCAGGACCTCTGCCATATATAACACAGTTTGACATCACTGATCGCTCATTCATAAAACTGAAAGAAAGATCACTTAGAGCTGTGCTATCCCTTGGCCAGGTTGTGTATATGAAAAAACAGATGCTGATAAACATACTTAGTGACATACATCACTGCTGGCAGTGTGATATTTTTTTTTGTGGATGGTAGCACAGGTCTCCAGAGCGGCCCCTGCTGCCAGAGCCCAGATGTCAGGAAAGAAGATGGAGATTAGTTATCTGTAGACCTGGTACAGTAGCCAATTCCCAATATGGTCACACCCGCACAAATACTCGCACCTATATTGATAACGCACATTTGCCATGGAGAGCATGTGTGCTTGTCCGCGCACACAATGCACGGCAGATGCTGGCACCCTCAGGCCTTTAAAAGGATATCTGTGGTACATTAACATTGCTGACTGGTCTCCAGCTTCCAGTTTCCTGTTCCTGCGTTTGCTGATGTTTCTGATCACCTGTTACCAACCTGGCTTGCCCTTCGATACCTCTTGTCTCACTCCTAGCTCTGACCACGGATTGCCCACACATGTTCCCTTGTCTCCTGTCCGGTGTATGACCCCGGCTTGACTGACCATGATTTTGATACCTAATCTGCTGACCACTGGCTTCCTGACCTCTGCTTTCGTCCCAGACTACGTCTTCTGTTGTGCCCTGTCTGCTGTGATCCACCTTGGTTCCTACCTGCTGTACCAAGCCTGCAGTACCTATCTACACTACTTACCTGTTGCTCTAGCCTGCAGCACTCACTTACTGTATACAGCCTGCTGCATCTATCATTGCAACTTGCTTCCTGCTATTTGCAGTCTGCACCACCTTTAGCTCCCCTGGGTCCTACTGCACACCTCATCTGGGATCCACCTGCAGAGAGATTTCCACACCCCCATCTCTCATCTGTGACACAGCTTGCAACACCTACTTCTTTGGGCTTTGTGTGCCCTGTTATCACCTTCACAGGCACCAAGAACTCAGCCGCAATGACAGTCCTTTCAGAACTTCGGCTTCAGGACCATGTACGTGACAGTACCAGTCAACCGTAAGGTGTCTAAAGCCAACAGAGGTGCGTCTCCGCTAGAGGCTTTGTGCCAACAAGCTGTAGCCCTCACGCAAGCTGTAAAGAACCTACAAGACAGTTATTTCTAACTGTAAGGTCGCCTGCAGAGCATATCCTCTACATGCTCTCCTGCTGATCAGAACCCAGCACACGTGGCCCCTGCTCCAGCTTCTGCTGCCTCTAAATGCACCACTGTCACACCCATGGAAGGGACCCCATGCCAGAACGTTTCTCCGGGGACCAAAGAAAATTCAGAGCTTTCAAAAATAGCTCTGCTCTGCAACCACAGACTTTCTCCCTTGAAATCGTCAAAGTGGGTTTCATTATCTCCTTGCTCACACATGAAATGCAATCTTAGGCCCATCATCTTATAGAACAAAATAACCCGGTACTTGACTCAGCCTTCTTTGAAGTCATGTGTCAGCTTTATGATGACCCCCAGTGAATGGCTACGGCCAAAGCAGCCCTGCACACATTCCAACAAGGGGAGCCGACCCATACAGGACTATACCGTCGAATTCCACAAATGGTCAGCAGATGCAGGCTGGAATGAAGCTTCACTCAAGTACCAGTTCCAGCTTGGCCTATCCGAGGCACTCAAGGATGAACTCCTGCCACCCTTGAATGCCTTATACAGCTGGCCATACAGCTCGACCGCCGATTACGGGAGAGGCGGTCTGAATGAATTTACTCTTACAGACCCACTTGGTTAATGCCAAAGTATCCCCAGTAACCACCAAAACACCCATCTCCACTTCAGCATCTTCTAAAGGCTAACCAATGCAGATCGGCCTGATCTGGTTTACTCTGACCCCCGAAGAAAGGATGCACCGTCAGCAAGCCAAGCTTTCCCTGTACTGTAGCGGTACTGGACATTTTCTTCAAAACTGCCCTGTAAGACCCAATAAGTACATGTCCTCTCGTTAACATATGCCTCTGTTGCTGGATTCTCTCCCACTCATATTCTCTCTATCCCATTGCAGGTGGAGGAAGAGGAGGTCAATTTCGAAGCCAGAGATGATTCCGGTGCCTGCAGTTGTTTTCTGGATCTTACATTAGCCAAGAAATTACAGATTCTGCTGAGACCTAAGAGATTGTGTCTTACCATTCACCTGGCAGATGGCACCATTCCCAAGCCAGAGCCCATTACTGAAGAGACTGAACCAATTCTAACGATTATTAACTCTGAACATCAAGAGTTCCTGTGTTTCGATGTCCTTTACTCCCCAATGTTTCCGATAATACTGAGTATTCCCTGGTTGTGGGCCCATAATCCCAAGATTGACTGGTCTAAATGGGAAATCATGTTCTCTTCAGTCTACTGTTAGCAGCACTGTTTCGTGCTGCTTCGTGTTTCGTGCTGTTTCGTGTTTCGTACCTGTGTATAGACACTCCCCCCTTGCTCGTCTATACATGGTGCCGCGGGTATTACAAGTTTACCAACGAAAACTTGTAAATGCCCGCTGTGTTGCACGGGGATAAGCGGCGGTCGGCGGGAGGCGGCGAGCGGCGGGCGACGGGCGGCGAGCGGCGGGGGAAGTATTCTATTTCGGTATCGGGGATATTTGCGGGAGTACAAGTACTCCCACAAATACTCGGAATCGGTCCCGATACCGATACTGGTATCGGTATCGGGACAACCCTAATATGTACCTACTTTACATAGATTAAAATCTGGAAAAAAGGATTTATCTGTTCATCCTCTTCCCCTGCAGGAGCAGGAATCTTCTTTGTTGAGAAGAAAGACCATTCTCTCAGACCCTGTGTAGATCACAAAATTACTGATAAATATCGCTACCAGCTCCCTCTCATACCCAAAGATTTTGAGCGTCTTAAGTCTTAACTAAACTAGATCTCTGGGGTGCCTACAACTTAGTCCGAATTAGATACAGAGACATATTCAGTATCTTGGTAAGTGAAAGGGATGCCCACCTAAAGAAAATTTGTGGGAGCCTGAGAAAACGATTTATGCCTCCAGGTTAATTCTTCAATAGGAACCCTGAGAAAGTGTCGCGCTTGGGCATTCGGGCGGGGGGGGGGGGGGGGGGGGGCACTGTCAGGGAACAACCTGGAGCATAGTTATCCATAGACCTGGCACAGTAGCCAGTAGTCATCAATACAATCATATTTGATTGATCAGACAATGAGATGACAATCCTAAATTACGATTGTATCTTAAAATAGTTCTAAAGCATTAAGGTTTTTGACCATAATGCATTATTTGCATTAAGGTGAAAAACCTTCTGTGCTGAAAAATTCCCCCAACTTCCCTTATACTTAAAGTGGAGCTCCACCCTAAAGTGAAATTCCGCTGATCGGAACCCTCCCCCCTCCGTTGTAATTTTGACACCTTTCAGGGGGGAGGGGGGTGCAGATACCTCAGATACCTGTCTAAAGACAGGTATTTGCACCCACTTCCGGCCCAGCATTCTCGGGCAAAAGACAGGTTTTTCTTCACTTCCCGTCCCCTTCGTTGTGTGCTGGGAACACTCGGCTCCCAGCACACAGCGGGAGCCAATCGGCGGGCACATTACGACTCGCGCATGCGCCGTAGGGAACCAGGCAGTGAAGCTGGAGCGCTTCACTTCCTGGTTCCCTCACCGTGGATGGAGGGGGGAGCAGCAGAGAGACGAGCGAACGCTCGTCCTCTGCTGCGGACGCCGCTGGACTCCAGGACAGGTAAGTGTCCTAATATTAAAAGTCAGCAGCTGCAGTGTTTGTAGCTGCTGGCTTTTAATATTTTTTTTTGATGGGCCATCCGCTTTAACTGACCCTGATCCGATACAGCAATGTGCACGCTCACTCCTCACTGCTCACTGCTGCCATTGGTTCCCATTGCTGGCAATCAAATGTTGTGCTGAGGAAGTGGGGGGCGAGGCCAAGCTACCCATAAACAGGCATAAACAGTGTGGCTTGGGAGTGAGCATGCACGGGTGCCCCCATGGAAGGTGCTTGGAGTGCTGGCAGGGGGACCCCAGAGCAGGTAAGTATAGAATATTTGTTATTTTAATAAAAAAAAGAAAATCCTTCCTTGTGCGGGTGGGAAAATCTGTATTTTTTCAATTAGCCTGCTGCCTGTCCATCTATGGCTTAAATACATCTATAATCCAAAGTGTCCCTTCTTGAAGATGAATTCCAGGTATGATAATTTTTACATATTTTGGACCATTGTAAGTATGTATGTATGTGAGATACCTATGAGATGTGTGAAAGTTGGAAATCACTCTAGTGGGCACCACTACAGTGATCTATACTTGCTTCTGGATCCTGTGCCGAACAGCTGACCAGCTGCATTGCAAACACAGGAGATTGCTCTCTTTGCAGGGGCGCCATTCAGGGAACACTTTTTTTCATTTTCTCCTTAAATGCAAATCATTCTGTGATTGGACAAGGTAGAGCGGCAAGGCGGTGATGTCATAATCTCCAACTTGTCTAATGAGGCCACGTACACACGATCAGACCGGTCCGATGAAACTGGTCCGACGGACCATTTTCATTGGACCAGGCTGATGTGGTCTGATGGTTTGATGTGTTTACACACCATCGGACCAAAAATCCGATCAAACCAGAACGCGGTGACGTAGAACACAACGACGTGCTGGAAGTTCAATGCTTCCAAGCATGCGTTGACTTGATTCTAAGCATGCGCGGGTTTTTGGTCCGATGCTTTTGCGTACTAACCATCGAACCTGTCCGACAGACAGGTGTCCGCCGGACAGATTTTAACCACTTCCCGACCGCCCACCGCAGGTATACGTCGGCACTTTGAAGATGGATATCTCGGTAACGGCAGCAGCTGCTGCCACAACCTAGATATCCATCTCTTCTGTGGGCGGTCGGGTAAACGATAATGGCGGTCTCCGCGGCGGAATCGGCGCGAGATCGCCGTTATCGGTGGCGGGCGAGCGTCCCCCCCCCCCTCCCGCTGCGCTCCCGCGCCCTCCGCCGCTTACCGGAGCCGTCGGTAGCGGCGGAGGCGATCGGGTGCGCTCGTCTGTTCAGCGGGGATGCGAGTGAGGGAAAAAATTTCCCTCGTCCATCCCCGTAGCTCTGCTGGGCGGAAGTGACGTCAAACGTCAGTTCCAAACAGCGTCTTAAAGAGACATTTTTTTTAAATGTCATTTGAAAAATGACATTTAAATTTTTTTTTTTTTTTTTGCATTTTAGCCTAAATATGAGATCTGAGGTTTTTTTGACCCCAGATCTCATATTTAAGAGGACCTGTCATGCTTTTTTCTATTACAAGGGATGTTTACATTCCTTGTAATAGGAATAAAAGTGATAATTTTTTTATTTTTTTTATTTTAGTGTTAAAAATTGGTAAAATAAATACAAATAAATACGAAAACAAAAAAAAAATTTTTTTAAATCGCCCCTTTACGACGAGCTCGCGCGCAGAAGCGAACGCATACGCGAGTAGCGCCCGCATATGAAAACGGTGTTCAAACCACACAAGTGAGGTATCGCCGCGATCGTTAGAGCGAGAGCAATAATTCTAGCCCTAGACCTTCTCTGTATCTCAAAAAATGCAACCTGTAGAATTTTTTAAACATCGCCTATCGAGATTTTTAAGGGTAAAAGTTTGACGCCATGCCACGAGCAGGCGCAATTTTTAAGCGTGACATGTTGGGTATCATTTTACTCGGCGTAACATTATCTTTCACAATATGTAAAAAAATTGGGCCAAATTTATTGTTGTCTTATTTTTTTATTTAAAAAAGTGAATTTTTTCCAAAAAAAGTGCGCTTGTAAGACCGCTGCGCAAATACGGTGTAACAAAAAGTATTGCAATGACTGCCATTTTATTCTCTAGAGTGTTAGAAAAAAATATATATAATGTTTGGGGGTTTTAAGTAATTTTATAGCAAAAAAACACCGAATCTGAAAAACAGGCCCGGGGCTAAAGTGGTTAAAGCAGGTTTTAAAACTTTGGTCCGTCGGAGAACGGTCCGATGGGCCGTACACACCATCTAACTGGTCCGATGAAACTGGTCTGTAGACCAGTTTCATCGGACCGGTCTGATCGTGTGTACGCGGCCTTAGAGAACACTTTGCATTCATCGAGAAAATGAAAAGGGTTCTCTGAAAATAGCGCCCATGCAACCTCCTGTGTTTAGGAAGCAGCAGTGCAGCCACTTAGCATGGGACCTGAAGCCAGTGGCAAACACTGTAGTGGCAGTGCCTATTACAGTGGTCTTCAGATCCACAAACATACATACATTGGTCCAAACTAGATGTAAAAATTGCCAAAGTTCTATAGTTAGTAAATATGAGTATGGTGATTAAGTCTTGTCACCTTAGGACAAGAAATTGTCAGGATCATCAGGTAAAAATTAAGAAAAAAAAGCCTGAAAAAGTAAAATAACATATCAACCACATCTAAGGACCAGTAAGTTGCAATATATTACATTATATTTTTCTTGGGTTTAAATTCACATGAAGAATAAAAATCATCCTAGCAGCTGAGAGAGGGTATAGTAACTATTGCTTAATTTTCAGTAAAAAAAAAGCCCCGCACACCATGGAAGGAAGCGCATCGAAAAACAAAAGGCAATAGGAGTGATTTCCATATGTATTACAGAAATGTATTGCAGGTCTCCTTTAAGTCATATTTTATTGTGCACATGTGCTTATTATTTATATATTCTATTGTCAAAGCTGCAACCCAAACCCCAATATTAATATGACATTATTCAATTACAGTTATCTCTTAATGTCTCATAACAATAATAATAGTGAACAAGGCTTGGAAAATTAGATCTCCACATTTAAATGTCTTCTTTAATTTGTATAGCGGGATGAAGCATCATAAGGTGACATTTACATCTCAGTGACAGTACCCTACTTAATATCAGAGCAGTAACCTTTCTGAGGGAGTCAATAGAATGTTATTCAGTGCAGGACGGTTCCTGTGATGAGTATTGAATTTAATTTAGTGGAGGGCAGTCCCCCCTGATCAGCGGCGAGTGTCATTCAATGGAAGGCAGACTGACTGATCGGTGGTGTGCAGCACAGTAGAGGACAGTCTAATTGATCTGTGCTAAGTGTTATTCATTAGATGACAGTCCCCTTGGTCAGTAGGGAGGAGGTATATTGAATTGAGTGTTCGGGGTCTGTTCGTTTAACATTTTCATGGTGGTGTGTTTAGACTTGTTGAAGACGTCAAAGTACAGGAGAATGAGCGCAATGGCTCTTATCTAAATGGCTGTATTACACTTTTTTGTGTTCTGTAATGTGAGTTTATATAACCGAATGATGGTGTCTGCAAAACCAGTGCCGTTTTTAGATATAGACACACTGGTTGGTCTCATGGAGTGCCAAGACCTAGAAAGTTGGGTAAAATGGCAATCTTACATTAGGTGGTCAGGAATATTGTACAGCTGCCCCTCCTCTCAGAATCCTCCTCATGACCTGTGAGACATGTCAGAGCCGGGGAGGAGCCGCTCAGGAAAAGCTTTCCATCCCCAACTCTAGTGTGACATACGGCAGGGAGCGATTCTGCGGGAGTGCAGTCGGGGGTCGAGAATACGGCTGGACAGAAGCGCATTGCTGTGTTACATCTAAATACAGAAGCTTGGCTTACGCCCACCCTCTTTAGCCACAGGAGGGGGGAAGGGTGTTTGAGCTGGGAGAGAGAAGACATTCCTGCATCCACCACCCACCTGTATCCACCACCCACCTGTAGGCTGTATCCAACTGCACCCACCTTCACCCACTGCCCACCTGCACGCTGCACCCATTGCCCACCTGCACCCTGCCCTCTCTACTCCCCTTCCAACCACCATCCACCTGCACTCTGCACCCACCTGCACTCTGCACCCACCACCCACCTGCACTCTGTACCCACCTGCACCCTGCACTCAGTACCCACCTGCACTCTGTACCCACCTGTACCCTGTCCCCACCTGCACACTGCACCCACCTGCACTCTGGACCCACCTGCACCCTGCCCTATGTACTCCCCTGCACTCAGTGCCATCTATCAGTGCCCATAAGTGCCACCTATCAGTGCCAGCTAACCTGTCAGTGCCAGCTATTAGTGCCCATCAGAGCCAGCCACTAGTCAGTGCCCATAAGTGCCACCTATCAGTACCAGACACCTATCAATCCCCATCTGTCAAACTGTCACATGACATTGAAAAAAAGTATCAGTAATCGGTATCGGCGAGTAGTTGAAAAAAGTATCGGTACTTGTACTCGGTCTTAAAAAAAGTGGTATCGGGACAACCCTAGTAGTGACCAACTCCTCATAGAAGGATGTCAGCTGTCACCAACTCTGGAGGTCACCATTAGGCCTGGAGAGGTCCGAGACTTGGCTACATATTGATACCATTAAAACAACTGAAAAATACTAGTAAACATAAACAAGCCATAGTACATTCTGTGCTAGGGGCATTACAATGCACATGTGCAGATATGCAGGATGTGCCCACACAAAAATTAATATGCTGCTGCTTAAAAAAAGATTCCAAATATACATTTGGAACCTCTATAAATTAATAAATAGAAAATAGCTACAGTATACATATCTATACATGCCTATTTGTTCCAATAACACAACCAAGTTGTTTTACTTGTTGCTTTGCTCTCTGTATATAAATTTATTTTCTCAGCAAGCTTGTCACATTTATGTTTATTTTGAGGCTACATGTTGAAAAGTGTATTCCTTAGTGGACCTGAGCAGAACAGAAGGCTCAAAAGCTGAATACTTGGTTGTTCAATGCAAACTAGGACTGCACTGTATGCTTTAAAGTGACTCTGTCACTAAAATCAATATTGAAAAGAATGTCTTTGCAAAGAAAACATATACTACTCACTTCTCCTGGTAGGGATCACTCCTGAAGTGACGAGAAAAAGCGCCTGCTGAAGATTGTACAGAAAAACGGGAGTGTTGGGCTCCTGGTTTCCTACTGCGCTCAGTGGTTTGATTAATTTGCCCCTATGGGCCAGATTCAGGTAGAGTTAGGCTGGAGTATCAGTGATACTCCAGCCTCACTGTCACTTTAAGCCGGCGTTTCTGTTTTCTGTAACCAGAAAACAAGAAACGCCGGGTTGGAGTTCCGATGCGATCGGCGCAATTGAATTTCGCCATCGCATCGCAACTTTAATTTAAAAATGGCGCCGGGATAGGAGCTGTGGTGGCTCAACGTGATTGGCACTGCGCTGACAAGCCATTCACCTCTGCAGCCAAGGGTTCGGATCCCGGTCTCGGCTACATGTGAATTGAGTTTGGTGGTCTCAGCCCGGCTCCTGGTGGGTGTGCTATGCAAGGTACGCCTGTGCTTAGTACGCCCACCCCCCCCCCCACAAAAACCACCACACTTGCACGCACACGAAATTGGTTTAAAACACATGCACTTTGGCCATGCGGTCTCCTAAAATAAAGAGAGGCGAAGGACCTATGGGGCTGGCTGGGTGGGCTAGGCCCCCTCACTCCCTCATAGGGGGAGTCCCTCTGCCCCATTGGGGTCCCGTTGGGCCCCAGTTGGGCTCCCAAGAGGAGCAGGTAGGGCGGGGTGAGTGGGAGGCCCCCCTTCACACCCGCCATTGCCACCAGGGGCATGGAGAAGGATGGCGATTGCCTCCGGGGGGAGGGTCTGCCTACTCCCAACTCCTGCAGTCCGGCTCCTCTCTCTCGAGTTCACGCACAAAAATACACTTTAAAAAAATAAAAAAATAAAAAATAAATGGCGCCGGGGGCGTTCCCGCTGATTTACGCTGAAAAAATATGTTAATCAGCGGGAATCGGCAATTCACGATCGTATTCGGGCGAGACGCAGTGACTTACCAACGTTTCTGTAAGCCATACGCGGCGTAAAGATAAAGCAGCCCCCTAGTGGAGTATCCTATGTTAAGTATAGCCGTCGTCATCGCGTCGAAAAAAAAAAAATCGCGACGCTTGCGTAAAACGTCCATGAATGGGGATTTGACGTCATTGACGTTCACTGACAGAATTTGGAGCATGCGCACTGGGATGCATTGACAGTCGACGCATGCGCAGTATGTTCGCCGCGGGATCGCGCTTAGTTTAAATAATACACGCCCCGTACCCGCCCAATTTGAATTCCGCTGGCTCATTTGCGATACGCTGCCGCAACTTTAGGAGCAAGTGCTTCATGAATAACAGCACTTGCTCCTAAAATTTCGCCAGCGTAACGTAAATGAGAAACGTTACTCCAGAGCAAAGATGCTCCAATCTACCTGAATCTGGCCCTAAGTCTATATTGTATCCTGTAGTGATGCAGAGGCAGGTGGTAGGAATCACAGTGCACTGCAGGGGACTAGGAAATTACACGCCTAGAAGTGTGGGGTTTGGCAGGATCTTCCACCATTCGCTTCTCTTTATTACTGCAGAGATCAGCAGGGCAGGATGTAGGAGAAAATAATATTCTATGTCTTCTTTGCAGGGGACACAGTCTTTAAATATTTATTTTAGCAAGAGTCGCTTTAACCATCATTGTACAATGTACCAGATAGGTGCTGGTGCTTTATAGTGATGGCTCCCTAGGAAGCTGCTGTAATAACTGGGTTATCCCATCTGTTTATTGGCTACCTGCCCTATAAGAGCTCCAACATCTGGCAATAATCTGGCTCTGGTCACTATGGTCTTCTCACCATTCATGGAGTGAGGATTTAGGGTGAAGGGTACACAAAACAACTCAAAATGGGAAGACAGATATACTGGATCAGCAGTAGGTTCTAGGAGAGCGACCACTAATAAATGCCAAAAGACAGAAGACAGACAGATAAATCTGTTAGCCCACAGGTGTCAAACACAAGGCCCGAGGGCAGAATCATGTGGCCTTCGCACCTCTCCTGCAACTGCAGGAGAGCTGCAGCCCTCCTCTGGTCCTTCTCCAGACCCCTAATTTCTGCTTTAAAGCAATGCATCCAGCTTCTTCCCAGGAGCAGCATAAAGAAAGGGGGGTGCGCTGTGGTGTAAGGGGGAGTGGAGGACTCAACTCCTGATGGTGGGGTGGCTCTTACAGATACAACCGGCCGTTTTGAGAACAATCATAATGCTGATGCGGCCCACCGTGAAATTGAGTTTGACACCCCTGTTAACCTTTCAAAGCAGTCATACACAGAGAGTGGGCGCACATTACGTCGCCGTATCGCAAACACCGTACTCCACGCCGACGCAGCGCAGAGAGGCAATCACTGAATTCAGCAAGCTATTACTCCCAACTCTGCACCAGCGTGGCGAAGATTTCGAAGGCGCAGGCCGGCGTAAATGGAAGTAGGTGGAAGTGGGAGTGACCCTATGCAAATGATGGTCCGAGCATGGTGCAGTGTTTTACCCCCAGCAAATCACGAACTGCGAATGCGCCTTGACGTTGTCGTGACATTGCCGTGACGTGGACGCATGCTACAGCACCCTTATGCGCATGCTCACAACTACGCCGGCACAACTGCCTAAGCTACGCCGGATCACTAGGTACGCCGTGAACGTAACGTACGCCCAATACGCCGGCTTGTGTTCCCTGGTTCAGACATTTGCATGTCTGTTGCCGGGTTGCACCTCATCTATGGGGAATAACTTTACGCCGGATGTATAACTTACGCGCACCTCGGGCGCACGTACATTCGTGAATCGCCGTATTTCCCTCATTTGCATTTTGGAATGCCTAATCAATGGGAGCAACAACATGCGTCCAGACTAAAAGTGCGCCCACGCTAGGCCGGCGTATGTAAGCTACGTCGGCGTAGGCTGGCCAGTTTTTAGGCGTATGTTGGTTTGTCGGTCTGGTGCACAGATACGCTGGCGCACATTTGCACTTACGCCGCAAATTTTCACTTACGTCGGCGTAAGTGCTTTGTGAATCTGGGCCATAGTGTTTTCTTGCTTCTAAGGGCCAGATTCAGGTAGAGTTAGGCTGGAGTATCAGTGATACGCCAGCATAACTCTCACTTTGAGCCGGCGTTTCTGTTTTCTGTAAGCAGAAAACAAGAAACGCCGGATTTGAGTTCCTATATGAGCTGCGTAATTGTATTTCGCCGTCGTATCGGAACTGCAATTTTAAAAATGGCGCTCGGGGCGTTCCCGCTGATTAACGCAGAGAATATGTTAATCAGCGAGAATCGGCAATTCACGATCGTACTCGGGCCCGACGCAGTGACTTTCCGACGTTTTCGTAAGCGATACGCGGCGTAAAGAAAAACATGCCCACTAGGTGGAGTATCCTATGTTAAGTATGGCCGTCGTCATCGCGTCAAATTTAAAAAGTTTAGCGTCGTTTGCGTAAAACGTCCGTGAATGGGGATTGACATCATTGACGTTCACTGACAGAATTTGGAGCATGCGCACTGACAGTCGACGCATGCGCAATACGTTCGCCGCGGGATCGCGCCTAGTTTAAATAATACACGCCCCCTACCCGCCCAATTTTAATTCCGCCGGCTCATTTTCGCTACGCCGCCGCAACTTTAGGAGCAAGTGCTATGTGAATAACAGTACTTGCTCCTAAAGTTTCGGCAGAGTAACGTAAATGAGAAACGTTACTCCAAAATAAAGATTCGCTCTCCTACCTGAATCTGGCCCTAAATCTAATTTCTGTTTCTCTATAAGCAGAATGCCCGAGTCCACAAGCAAAGATCCTTCTTCCAAGGTCCAGAGGATAGCTCCTACCCAGCTCCTCTGCCCCACTCTCAAGACTGCAGGGGCCAGATTCTCAGAGGCGCTACGACGGGGTATCTCAGATACCCCGTCGTATCGCCGTTTTTTTCCCCGGGTATCTATGCGAGTGATTCCTAGAATCAATTTGGCATAGATACGGGTGAAGATCCGACAAGTGTAATACAATTACACTTGCGGATCGTACATGTAATGACAACTCCGGCCACTAGATGGCCTTTACGTTGTTTTCTCATTTGTCTATGCAAATGAGGCTACTACTCCGATTCCCTAACGCTTTTACGCCGCCCCGTCGTCGCTTACGTCGTTTTCGAACGCGTAAGGTTACCCCTGCTAATATGTGGAGTAACCTTACGCAGTACCGTCGGATGCCGTCGGATGCCATGTTAAGTATGGCGTCGGGTCAGTGTCGGCTTTTTCCGTCTGTTACGTCGTTTTACTAAGTCGTTCGCGAATAGGGCATTGCGTAAATGCCGATCACGTCGTTTTGACGTCGGTTTCAACAACGCTTTCCGACGTGAGCTAGAGCATGCGCACTGGGCTTTTTCCCCGGCCGGCGCATGCACAGTTCGATCGACGCGGGGGCGCGCTTAATTTAAATACAAGCCGCCCCCTTTGAATTACGCGTCCTTACGCTGGGCCATTTACACTACGCCTCCGCAAACTACGGAGCAAGTGCATGGAGAATACGACACTTGCTTTGTTAAGTTGCGGCGGCGTAGTGTAAATGGCTTACGCTACGCCAGCGCGAATCTATGAGAATCTGGCCCCAGGTGTGCACTTCAGCAACTGATTCCATATGCAGGTCCCTTAGCACTTGGCTCGTACTGTGGCCAGACCTTGACAGCATGTCTTTGCAAAGCCCTCAAGGTAGAGAGAGTTCTGGAAATAAAAAAATGTCATCTCCCCAGACAATACTTCTAAATGACACCATCAGGGATTGGCTAAGTCAAATAAATGTTCATGACAGAATCAGT
The DNA here is from genome assembly GCA_029574335.1 of Rana kukunoris. Taxonomy (NCBI): domain Eukaryota; kingdom Metazoa; phylum Chordata; class Amphibia; order Anura; family Ranidae; genus Rana; species Rana kukunoris. Next base: position 110,349,587 of record CM056060.1, on the reverse strand, counting down.
GGCGTCTGGTGCTCAAAATTTTTGGGGGGGCGCAAACAAAAAAAAAAAAAAAAACAATTGCAGCCTCACTTTTCCTATAAATTCTCACCACTGTGCCATGCCATCAAATGCAGTCACTGTGCCATCAAAACGCAACCACTGTGCCATCAAAACGCAGCCACTGTGCCATGCCATCAAAACGCAGCCACCGTGCCATCAAAACGCAGCCACTGTGCCTTGCCATCAAAACGCAGCCACCGTGCCATGCACTCAAAACACAGCTACTATGCCATGCCATCAAACGCAGCTACTGTGCCATCAATTGTCACCACTATGCCATCAAACACAGCCACTGTGCCCCCAATTGTCGCCACTGTGCCCCCAATTGTTGCCACTGTGCCCCCAATTGTAGCCACTGTGCCCCCATTTGTAGCCACTGTGCCCCCAATTGTTGCCACTGTGCCCCCAATTGTTGCCACTGTGCCCCCACTTGTAGCCACCGTGCCCAGTACCCCACCTGGCACTGACCTTTATGGCTTCTACGTCCCTCGATGTCCCTCGTCCTGCCCTCGATGACGCTTCAGCCAATCAGGTTACCTGATTGGCTGAGACGCCTGTCAGTTTTATCCTTGGACGCACGGCCAGTACTTCTCGAGGATGAGCTTCAGGAAGCCGACTACAGCCTCAGGGCTGTACTCGGACAGCCTATGAGGGCACTTCCCCACAGCCAGTCAGCTGCCGCTATTCAGCTGACCGGCGCTCAATGTCCGGCAGCGGCGAAAATATACAGATTCATACAGTGTATGAATCTGTATATTTTACTGGCTGTGAGTGAGCCAGAGGGGGTGGCACTCCTGCGTCCCTATGGACGCACCGCCACTGGACAGAATGATTAATCCTTTCCACACTGATTACTGTAGCCTCTTACCAACAAAAGGCTGAGGCTATCAACCCATTAGACTTAGAGCCCTTTCACACTGGGGCGTTTTTCACGCGGTACAGCGCTAAAAATAGCGCTGCTATACCGCGTGAAAAAACCTGCCCTGCAGGCTTCAATGTGAAAGCCCGAAGGCTTTCACATTGAAGCGGTGCGCTAGCAGGACCACTCCAAAAGTCCTTCTAGCCGCATCTTTACAGCGGTATAGGAGCGGTGTGTTCACCGCTCCTTTTCATTGAAATCAATGGGAAACCGTGGTAATAACGCCTGCAATGCGCCTCTATAGAGGCGCATTGCGAGCGGTATTAACCCTTTTTCGGCCGCTAGTGGGGGTTAAAACTGCACCGCTAGCGGCCGAATACTGCGGTAAATACGACGGTATAGCAGCGCTAAAAATCGCGCTGCTATACCGCCACCGCGGGTAACGCTGCAATGTGAAAGCAGCCTTAGGAAAAATGTACAGAACCCAGAAAGGGTAAATAGCTCAGACTGGTTACAGTCCACAACACACACACCAATTTTAGATAGAGAGACAATTGCATAGACAGGGTCGCGACGCCTAGAATGTGTGATTTTAGTATGTTTATGTGATTCTACAATGCAACAGTTCCATAGCAGATTTTTTCCTACTTTCTTCATTGTCTCTGCTGTTTTTCAGGTTCGCTATGAGTACATTTGACAAGCAATTTTTTTTTCTCAATATCCCCTGAATCTCACATGAAAATACTCTTTGTATTCAGTTTGGGGCTGACATTAGAGGCTGGGTTTGGGACATGATGCATACATAAGAAAGGAGAAGAACAGACAATGCAGGAGCAGACACTGAAGCATTGATTAATTTGAAAAAAAAGGCGAAACAAAAATTCTTTCATGTCTGCGTAGTTGATAGTTGAAAGGATAGTTGAAAGGAAGAAATTGTGGTTACTCAGCAACTGGTTGAAAAATTGACACAAATTGATTTTTTTTCATTACCAGAAAAATTGTTCTGTATGACCAGCATTACAAAGGTGGTGAAGGACTGCAAAAAAACACTGCACAGTTGCAAAGTGCAGTCCTTCAGCAGATATGTGAACTAGATGTACATAGTCAAGCACAGTAATCAGCAGAAAAAAAACACGCACACAGAAGATGGAGCGAAGGAGAATTTTGTTCCTAATTTGGCAATTAATATTTGCAATGAATTGTCGGGAGGAGTTTTTGATTTCTGTCTAAACCAGATAATACTGTTCACGTCTTTTAGAGTAGCATGGTATTTTGGCAATATGTTCCCTGCAGGATTCATTTTCTCAAGAATAAAAAGAGCCAAATTTCACGAAGATGGATCAGCTGTTGCCCACCATGGGGACCACCATTTTTGAAATTCAAAAAGAACATTAGCTATAGTACTAAAAGCAGCACACAAGGTAAGTGGTGAGAAATGTTATCAGGTTCACTATGGATAAATGTATTCTTTATGCACCTGTAGGTATAGAGCCTCTGCCCACCCATTAAGAGTCACTATCTCAAGTTATAATCTGACTGTACAATCAATTTTAGATTTACCAAAACTATGTAATATGAGCACCTACCTAAACTATCCAATCAATTTGTATCAAATCCGACAGAAGCTTTGCACTAAATCGTTGGAGAGAGAGAGAGATGTTGGGGGCGTGAACTGGTGGGAGTCCAGGCCGAGGTTGTCATTCCACTACTAAACACCTACTGTACGTGGATGTGTGGCATTGGGTATTTCTTCCTCTCTCTCTCTCCAGCTACCACAGGAGCCAGGACGAGCTCCACTCCCCCGCCAGCACTCCGATAGCAGCGGATGCTTTAATCTTCCACACCACACCACGAAGCAGCTGAGCCTGAGCGGCACACCATTCTGTCTAAAAGTTGCACTATATAGTTGTGTATATATATATATATATATATATATATATATATATATATATATATATATATATATATATATATACATACAGGGGCGGACTGACCATTGAGGCACCCGGGCACTGCCCGAGGGCCCCATGCCACTAGGGGGCCCCATCAGGGTTGCCAGGCTCAGTAAAACCAGGGACAGTATGTAAAAATCTGTGTTTTGTTTTTTGTTTTTTTTTACATCTGTCCCTGATATGTCCGAAACCGACATGCTTTTGATGTGAAAATCCCAAGATTTTAGCTGCCCTGCCTCCTGGCATGGTGGCCATCTGTAAGCCCGGGGGCCCCATAATCTTCTATTGCCCGGGGGCCCCATGAGTTGTCAGTCCACCCCTGTATATATATATAAATATATATATATATATATATATATATATATATATATATATATATATATATATATAATGTTTTCATCTTTAAATCATTTTTTTACTCATCTGGAAATGCCTGTTGCTATGCGGTCCCACAAAATCTGCCTTTGGAATCACCTAGGATTCTGACATCATCTCCCTCTAATGCTCCTGGGAAATGTGTGTCATCATTTTCCAGGATGCAGTGCGCTACCGAATTATCCCCCCCCCCCCCCAATCCAAGACTTCCAGGAAGTAAGTGCTTGTGGGCTTCACAATGCCCACAAGCAAAATGACAACGGTGCGGACATAGTTTTATCAACTATCTTTTTTGAATAACTATGCGGAGCGGCGGCGGATTGTAAAATAGTAAGTGACCGGATTTATGACCAGATTTATTTTATAAAAAGGACATACATTTAAAAAATGCTAATTGTGGTTGGAAATCTGTACTTGTGGCTGGGAAAATTCCTTCTCACTTCCTGCATTACAAAAAAAGCTGGCAGAGGTTCTAGCCATTACCCACTTATCCCTAACCAGAGAGGTTTGGCTGAAGTTTCATTTTAGGGGACAAATACAAATGTGGATTGTAAGTATACCCATTGTAGACCAACTGACTTTAAAGTAGAAGGTCTGGATTAAAAAAAATGTAATTATACTCACCTAGGTGAATGCAACATTGATCTGATACTGCATCTGTTCTCACCAACTCTGCAGTGAGAACAGAGCGATCAAACACAGCTGATCGCTCAGTTCTCCCCTCCACTTTGAGAAAGAATATAGAAGACCCTCATATGAGGTGGGATAATAGCGGCACATACTCAAAAAACCTAGTACAGATATAAATACTGGTAGCATTAGTAAATATACAGGAAAGTATATTATATATACTTGTTTTTTTACATTTCATCAGTTGGTTCCTGGTTTCTGGCCTAGGCCAAAATTATGTATTACATCCCAGGAGTCTTCATTAACTGGACACTTTTTCTTTAATCTAGAGGAGGAGAGAGGGGGCTTTATCAGCTAAGCAAACTCCTGTCTGCATGCCTTAGTTAGTAAATGTCTTGCTCAAGATAGCCATGGCTGGGGGGGGGGGGGGGTGCTTTTTCAAATTGAAAAAAATAAGGCATGAAGACATAAATAAGTGGGTGAGTTTGCTTTTAACTATTTTCTAATATTCAATAGAGTTTTTAGTTTGTGGTGCTCAGGTACAGTTAATGCAGATCTCCACCCAAAAGGGGTGGCAAGGTCTCCTGGAAGTCCGCCTCCCCTTCCACCACACCGGCCATTCAGAAAGCACAGCACTCTTCGCACATGTGCAGTAGGGAACCAGCTGTGAAGCCGCTGCTGGTTTTCCTTACGAGGAATGGCGGCGGACAGCACCTGGGAGCTGATTTCAAAAAGTGCCGACATTGTGGATTCCCTGGACAGTTAGGTGTCCTAATACTAAAGGTCGGCAGCTACAGTATTTGTATCTGCTGACTTTTAATATTTGGAGGGGGAGGGGGGCTGAAGCTTTGCTTTACGTTCTGCTTTAATGAAGTAATAAACTGAATTACACTGTGGGCCAGATTCTCGTAAATCTGCCCTTTGTGTGCGTAGCGTATTCCATTTACGCTACGCCTCCGCACTATTTATGGGCAAGTGCTGTATTCTCAAAGCACTTGCTCCGTAATGTGGGGCGGCGTAGCGTAAATGGGACGGCGTAAGGCCGCGTAATTCAAATAGGGAAGGAGAGGGGCGTGCTGTATTTAAATTAAGCATGCCCCCGCACCGAACGAACTGCGCATGCGCCAACCGTCAACGAAGCCCAATGCGCATGCTCCATAGTACGACGCAAATATATTGGTTTTGACGTGAACGTAATTAACGTACAGCCCTATTCGCGACGAGTTACGTAAAGAACGTAAACGACGGAAAAAACAGACGCTGTCCCGATGTCCATACTTAACATGGCTTACGCCGGACCTACGCAAGGTTACCCCTCATATAGCAGGGGTAAGCTTACGCTTACGCAAACTACGTAAACTACGACGACGGCGCGCAAAAACGTTCGGGAATCGGCGTATCATGCTCATTTGCATATTCGACGCAGAAATCGACGGGAAAACCACCTAGCGGCCAAGCGTAACATTGCAACTTAGATACGACGGTGTCGTACGCCACATCTATGCGTAACTGATTCTAAGAATCTGGAGATACACCGTCGTATCTCAGCTGAGAATCTGGCCCTGTGTGTTTTATATCTGCATGGAGTTCAGCTTTAATACACGATGACGTTTACGTTCAGTACTTAAGGTTATCATCAGCTGCACAAATCTATCAAGATGCTGGAAAATGTATTATGTGTGGACGTAATCTCATCTGCAGAATTAGCAATCAGCCAAGCCTGCAAACTGTTTTTTAAAGTGATTCAATTTCTTGTCTAAAATTAGAAGAAAGTGAAATAAAGAGTTTTCATTGCCCTGAAATTTCCCTGAATTTCAGCAAAAATTGCAAGATTTTGAAAAAATACGTTTGAATTAAATTGGAAAGGCAAAATTAAGGTGGTTTTTGTTGGATCTTAAAGAAGGACTAGACTGATCGATTGAACAATTCTAAAAAACAGTTACATTCCTGGCACGTGCCGGTAATGTAACTGTCACATTACTTGTGCTCTCAAACAAACTGTCAAACCTTCAAATGACTGGTGTCACAACTGATCACATGTGCAGCATTATGGCATTTGAAGATAAAACAGAGACCAAGATGACAGCGTCCTTGGCTGAAAACGATAGGAGAATTTAGTTCGGCTTTAAAAGCTAATTCCACCTTTCTAATATTTTTTCGTCTTGCACTTATATTTTGGATAGAACATGAACCAGTGTGCCATTTGCACCTTCAAATCACCTCCCTCCTGAATTGCTGAGTGCTTTTGTTGATTTTTTTTAATTTGGCACAGCTGTATGGGACTTTGCCCCCACACAGCTGCATAATCCGATCACAGATCCAATCCCATTTTACCTAGGTTGGAGAAAGAGTCTGCAGGAGCCTGTACAATGCACCGTGATCCACTCACTCATCACAGTTGCAGAACTTTGCAGGCTCTAATGTAAAAAATTCATATATGGACATTTTCTTCTTTTTGCAATATGGGCCTGTAGCACCCTCTAGTGTTAGATTTTTTTTTTTGGGGGGGGGGGGTAAATTTGTGCAGGCTTGGCTGGTAGCCAAGCCTGTTTGTTTGTTTTTGCCCTGTGTTGGGCAGAAATCCAGGAAGAGCTGGATGACTCACAGGCAGCATCACTGAGACCTCTCCCCTATTTCTAGAATGAACTAGAACATTCTAGAAAGATGGGAGGGGAAGTAAGGTGGAGCTGCCTGGAGTATTCTGAGGGCCCTGACCAAACCCCAACTTGGTTTGGCAGGGGGCAGGCCACCTCAAGTACTCAGGGTCAGTTCAGCTGGGGGGTTGTGTTAGGGTGGAAGATGGAGTGTGAGGCTATCGTGGTGTTTGAGGGAGCTCACCAGTTGGGGGGGGGGGGGCTGGTGAGCTTGGGCCTGGGTTTGTGTGTGGACTGGTCCTTCCTAGAACCACAGAGGAGTCCTGGCCAGGAGGCACTGGGCACAAAGAGGACAGAGGGAGAACACTGCCAGGCAAGTCTCTAGGAGGACCAAGGATCAGCAAAAATGGCTGGTGAGTGACACAAAGTCAAGAGGACTGAGAGGCATGTCTGAGAGGACTGGGATGGAGCAGTCTGGGATTGGTGCAGAGCCAATCAGGAGAACTGTGGTGGCACAGGCAGTGGAAAGAGGCAGCTTCAGCCAGGGCCTGAAGAGGAGGTGCTGGGTTCAGTAGCCACATGTAGAACAGCTAGCACTAAGAACTACTACTATGTTTTGCTTCACCACAGGGGCCCGTAGTTCCTGCCTGCAAAGGGCATTTGCATGGGCCTGGCTGCAGTGTCAGGCCTTAAATTCAGTGCTAGCTGGTCCTGTGAGTCATAGTCTGCAAGCAAGTGTATGTGCTGGAGGTGAAGAGAAGAGGTTGTATATACCAGTGGTGTATATAGTTTCAGTCCCTAATTTCCTATCTTTAACCACTTGAGGCCCGCGCTACCGTCGGATGACGGCAACAGCGCGGGCCTGAAAATCCAACATGCCGTCATTTGACGGCATGTCATTCTGGCTTTCCCAGCGCGCGCTGTACAGCGCGCTGCGGGGAAGCCCTGTGTTGTCCGTGTCCCTTGGACACGGCCAATCACAGATCGAGGCAAACGGCCAATCAGAGCGGCCGTTTGTGATGCGATCTGTGGGCCAATGAGAGATGATCTCTCATAGATCATCTCTCATTGCCGGCTCACACAGAGACAATGTCCTGTCTCTGGAAGGGAGGAGCCCGATCTGTGTTCCTTCCTACATAGGGACACAGATCGGTCACCCCCCCAGTCACCCCCCCCTCCCCCTACAGTTAGAACACACCTAGCATACACATTTAACCCCTTCCTCACCCCCTAGTGTTAACCCCTTCAATGCCAGTCACATTTATAGTGTAATTAGTGCATATTTATAGCACTGATCGCAGAATAAATGTGAATGGCGCCAAAAATGTGTCAAAAGTGTCCGATGTGTCCGCTATAACGTCGCAATACCAATAAAAATCGCAGATCGCCGCCATTTCTAGTAAAAAAAAAATAATAAAAAATAATAATTCTCTCCCCTATTTTGTAAGCGCTATAACTTTTGCGCAAACCAGTCGCTTATTGCGATTTTTTTTTTTTTTTTTTTACCAAAAATATGTAGAAGAATACGTATCGCCCTAAACTGAGAAAAAAAAATGTGTTTTTTTTTTTAATTGGGATATTTATTATAGCAACAAGTAAAAAATATTGTATTTTTCTTCAAAATTGTCGCTCTTTTTTGTTTATAGCGCAAAAAATAAAAATCGCACAGGCGATCAAATACCACCAAAAGAAAGCTCTACTTGTGGGGAAAAAAGGACGTAAATTTTGTTTGGGAGCCACGTCGCACGACCGCGCAATTGTCAGTTAAAGCGACGCAGTGCCGGAAGCTGAAATTTTACCTGGGCAGGAGGGGGGTGTAAGTGCCCAGTAAGCAAGTGGTTAATCAAGTGGGCATCTAATAAGCACTCCATCTCCATCCAAGTTAGATCCTCTTAATAAATAAAAAAAATAAGTACAAGGACTGTTTCTTGACTAAAGTGTGTCTGGAAATTCACGTGCCTGGCTGTGCAGGGACCACAACCCATATTTCCTGAAATGTTGGTGATGTCATATGTAATATGTGGAATTTCCCTCTTCCCCCACCATGCTGCCAGTGTGTCTGTAGTCCCATGAAATTGCAGAGGCAGTAAGGCAAACATGTCATAATAAAAAAATATTTGTAGCTCTATCGCCCAAAGGAAACACTGGATAAGTTGGGTCTGGGTTTTATTGCTAGATCTTTGAGTCTCTGTATGGCTGCTCTCTCAGTCTATCAGCCTGAGGTATGATTCACAGGACCAAGCTGGGGATCACAGAAACAAAAACACTTCTCTATCTTAACCCCTCAAATAGGAGTCCTTCATAGCTATCTTCTCTCATGCTCCTCCCCCAACTTTATGTACCCTAGCCAAGGAAGTCCAGCCCAGAAAGGCAATAGCTTTGTGAAAGACTCACCCAGGACATCACCGGACCCTCTTATGTCTCAAATCATCCTATGTCCAATAGGGGCATGGGATGACTGAGAAATGATATCTTGGACAACCTGAGATGGGATTATTATGTAATTATTATCCACAATATTCCAGGATATCTGTAGGACTATTTAATGTTTGTTGATTCTGAACTCAAAGGGTTAATTGTATATGTGACTCTTTCATACTCTAGATTCCATTACCTCCAGCCACCTCTCTATTCTCTGTGCTAATTGACTCTTTTATTGTGTGAAGATGCCTTGTGTTTACACGTAGGATAATGTGTATTGTATAGCAGGTGAATGAGGAGATGTGATGTCTAGTCACCTGGTCTGGGTGGGTGATTAGTTGGTTAGCTCATGTTAATTTATGTTCTGGTTGCTTCTTTGTACTGTATATAAGGCTGTATTCTTGGTTCTATTAAGGACTCCATACTTAGCACACAGACAAGTCTCGTCTCATTGTGTGTTGAGGGCAGCTGGAATATCTGATATCTATATCCAGACTGATAGGAAGCGGTATATGACGGAAGCACTCGGTCGGAGTGTGGCACATTCCGTTACAAGTTTGTACAGACCTATGCTTGCATCTGGACTATACCTGTGTTGCTCCTTCTTTTCTTGTCTGGCTCATCAGTTACCGACTCTAGTCTGCACACTGACCTCGCTTCTGCTAACATTATTGGAACCGGCTTGACTAACTTCACACCTGCAGTCTCTCAGGTGATGCTCCACCCTATTTACCTGCCTGAGCCCCAAAGCCGACTGATCACACTACTAGCAGTCCACTGATTCTGTGGCGTCACTTGCTGTTGTAATGTTCCTGCTTGCTACTCCTGTGTCTAGTCTGCTGTCCATCATCTCCTGAGGGAAGGCTACACACCACTGACTGGTTAGGAAATATCTAACCTCAAGCATCAGCATCTAGCAAGTACTATAAAGGCACTCATGCTAATCTCTGCTATCTGCCCCTTAGCCACCTGTATTTTTTTTTTCAGGGGCCCCTTGGCCATAGAATGTGGAATGAACACTGGAATAGCTGGACACCGAAACAACTGGGTACTGATACAGCAAGAAAAAGCTGTCAGTAGAAACATAAATCACTTGGCAGCTCTCCCTTCTGGCCTCTCAGTAGCAAAGTTCTCAGCCCAACTTCACCTGCAGGTGCAAATGGTCTTTCCCAACAGCACATGGTCTAACAACACTTTCAGCACTTCCTCACTACTGGCAATTAGTGGCAGCAGTCCCAAAGAAAGCACTCAGTTTGGTAGTGGCTCTCAGTGGCACTGTTTTGGGCACACATACCTCTCTCCTGGCTCAATTGGCTTACCATGCCTCTTTTTTGTGGGCTCACCCCTTAGCCTGTTTCTTATGCTCACATTGTCCTCCATCATCAGGCAGAGGATAACCTTTTCCCTGGCCCTCTTAGCCAATCAGAAATCATATTTTCCCTTGTTATCAGGGGAGGGGTCTCTTCAACTGCAGCATCAACCAATCACAGGACACAGTCCCCTCCTCTCTCCCTCCTTGGGCTGCCACTAGGGATGAGCTTCGTGTTCGCATCGAACATTGGCCGTTCGATCGTTCGTCAAAAACAAACAAATCGTGTCGTTCGCGCCAAATTCGAATGACCCATAATCCACTGCGGCGTTGCACGCTGATGATTGGCCAAGCATGCACCATGACCCTGCATGCTTGGCCAATCACAGCGCCCAAAAAACGAAGAGACCTAATTGGCCAAAGCCTGGGTGCTTTGGCCAATTAGGGCTCAGGGCTTTAGCACACGCCCCACAATATAAAAGGCCGCCTCCTGGGCGGCCTCGTGTAGTGTGTTCCGGCTTGCTTTGCAGTCAGATAGACAGAGAGAGAGAGAGAGAGAGAGATAGATAGATAGATAGATAGATAGATAGAGACACAGGGGTAGATTCACATAGATCAGCGGATCTTTTGATCCGCGTGATCTATCTTTTTTACGATCCGCCTGTGCCAGTTTTTGAGGCAAGTGCTGTATTCAGAAAGCACTTGCCTCGTAAGTAGCCCTGGCGGATCGTAAATCCCCCGGCGGAATGCAAATTCCGCGGCTAGGGGGAGTTTACTATTTAAATCACGCGTGTCCCCGCGCCGATCGTACTGCGCATGCGCCGCCGGCTAAATTTCCCAGCGTGCATTGCTTCAAATGACGTCGCAAGGACGTCATTGTTTTCGTCATTAACGCAGTTAACGTATGGCCGTATTCCCGATCGACTTACGTAAATGACGTAAAAAATTCAAAACTCGACGCGGGAACGACGGCCATACTTAACATAGGATACGGTGCACTTACCCCGCATATAGCAGGGGTAACGATCCGCCGGAAAAAGCCGAAAGCAAACGACGTAAAAAAAAAACGACGGCCGGGCGTTCGTTTCTGAATCAGCGGTTCTCCTCATTTGCATATTCGTCGCGTATAGTAATAGAAGCTCCACCTAGCGGACGGCGGGAGATTGCAGCCTAAGATCCAACAGTGTAACTCACTTACACCAGTCGGCTCTAAGGGAGATCTATGCGGAACCTGATTCGAGGAATCAGCCGCATAGATCCGAGCGTCGGATCTCACAGATACGACGGTGTATCAGTAGATACACCGTCGTATCTCTATGTGAATCTACCCCACAGTGTCTTTTCACATAGATAGATAGATAGATAGATAGATAGATAGATAGATAGATAGATAGATAGATAGATAGATACAGAGATAGATAGATAGATAGATAGATAGATAGATAGATAGATAGATAGATAGATAGATAGATAGATAGATAGATAGATAGATAGATAGATAGATAGATAGATAGATAGATAGATAGATAGATAGATAGATAGATCAGGGAGGCTACTAGTTAGTATAGTTAAATGTACAGTTTGTAGAGAATATATTGACATCCCTAGGAGTTGTCAATATATTTATAAACTGTATAGCTTAGCTAGTTCTGCTATTAGTATCTGTCAGGCAGGAGATTGTGCTTGATGCTCCAACGTGTTAGTCAACATGTGCTAGTTAATTGCACATAGACGCATTAACTGTTACTGCACGTGTGCTATTTATTTGCACAGAAAGGCAGTTGCTGTTAATGCAAGTGGGCTATTGAATTGCACAGAAACGCAGTCGCTCTGACTGTGCGTGTGCTGTTACATACCACCTTAGCGCATTTGGTGTCACCGCACGTGTGCTGTTATATACCACCTGAGCGCAGTTAGTGTCACTGGACGTGTGCTGTTATATACCACCTGAGCGCAGTTAGTGTCACTTGACGTGTGCTGTTATATACCACTTGAGCGCAGTTAGTGTCACTGGACGTTTGCTGTTATATACCACCTGAGCGCAGTTAGTGTCACTGGACGTGTGCTGTTATATACCACCTGAGCGCAGTTAGTGTCACTGTACGTGTGCTTTTATATACCACCTGAGCGCAGTTAGTGTCACTGTACGTGTGCTTTTATATACCACCTGAGCGCAGTTAGTGTCACTGTACATGTGCTTTTATATACCACCTGAGCGCAGTTAGTGTCACTTTACGTGTGCTTTTATATACCACCTGAGCGCAGTTAGTGTCACTGTACGTGTGCTTTTATATACCACCTAAACGCAGTTAGTGTCACTGGACGTGTGCTGTTATATACCACCTGAGCGCAGTTAGTGTCACTGGACGTGTGCTGTTATATACTACCTGAGCGCAGTTAGTGTCACTGTACGTGTGCTTTTATATACCACCTGAGCGCAGTTAGTGTCACTGGATGTGTGCTGTTATATACCACCTGAGCGCAGTTAGTGTCACTGTACGTGTGATTTATTATACCACCTGAGCGCAGTTAGTGTCACTGTACGTGTGCTTTTATATACCACCTGAGCGCAGTTAGTGTCACTGTATGTGTGCTTTTATATACCACCTGAGTGCAGTTAGTGTCACTGTACGTGTGCTTTTATATACCACCTGAGCGCAGTTAGTGTCACTGGACGTGTGCTGTTATATACCACCTGAGCGCAGTTAGTGTCACTGTACGTGTGCTTTTATATACCACCTGAGCGCAGTTAGTGTCACTGGACGTGTGCTTTTATATACCACCTGAGCGCAGTTAGTGTCACTGTACGTGTGCTTTTATATACCACCTGAGCGCAGTTAGTGTCACTGTACGTGTGCTTTTATATACCACCTGAGCGCAGTTAGTGTCACTGGACGTGTGCTGTTATAGTAGCCTGCAGTGAAGGTGTAGAAATAGGTGTGTCACAAGCTAGTAGTAGCGGTCAATCTACTGATAGTACCAGGCAAATGTCCCTGCCCCCGCTGCTGCAGCGCCGAAAGAAGTACAATCCCAGCCATCCACATGCCCAGCAGTTGAATGGTAGCTTAGCGAAATTGCTAGCACTTCAACTGCTACCTTTTCAGTTGGTAGATTCTGCCCCCTTCCGTGAGTTTGTGCAATGTGCAGTACCTCAGTGGCAAGTACCAAAACGCCACTTTTTCTCACGGAAGGCTATTCCGGCTCTCTACCGGCATGTGGAAGGCAATGTCCATGCCTCGCTGGACAGGGCAGTCAGTGGTAAGGGGCATATTACCGCTGACTCATGGTCCAGCAGGCATGGACAGGGACGTTACCTGTCTTTTACGGCGCATTGGATGACTCTGCTGGCAGCTGGGAAGGACGCAGGGCAAGGTCCAGTAGTTTTGGAAGCTGTTCCACCACCACGCCTGCAAAACAATACTACTGCTTGTGACACACCTCTTTCCTCCACCCCCTCCTCTTCTTCTTCCTCCTCTGTGGCCTCTTCCTGTGGGGATGTTTTCTCCGAACCAGCCGTGCTCCGTAGGCGTACGAGGGGATACGCAGGAATGCAGGCCAAGAGATGCCATTCGGTGCTAGAGCTGGTGTGCTTGGGAGACAGGAGCCACACTGGGGAAGAGGTTTTGTCAGCTCTGCAGGGTCAGGCTGAGAGGTGGTTGACGCCACGTCAGCTGAAGCCTGGAATGGTGGTCAGCGATAATGGCACCAACCTCCTCTCTGCCCTGCGACAGGGAAAACTCACCCACGTGCCCTGTTTTGCATGTCCTCAATTTGGTGGTGCAGCGGTTCTTGGGCAGGTACCCGGGCTTGCAGGATGTCCTGAAGCAGGCCAGGAAAGTCTGTGTGCATTTTCGGAGGTCATATAATGCCACTGCTCGGCTGACTGACCTCCAAAGGGAATACAACCTGCCCAGATGGAACTCAACGTTGGCCATGCTGCAGCGGCTGCACACGCAGCAGCGGGCCATCAATGAGTACCTGTGCCAATATGGCAGCAGAACTGGGTCAGGGCAGCTAGGTTTTTTTCCCCACGCCAGTGGGCCTTGATCAGGGATGCATGCACTGTCCTGTCACCATTTGAGGAGGCCACGAGGATGGTGAGCAGTGACAGTGCATGCATCAGTGAGACTGTCCCTCTTATTCACATGTTGGAGCCCACGCTACGTGGAATAATGGACAGGGCCCTTGAGGCAGAACAGGATGGAGGGAGGAAGAGGAGGACTTCCTTACCTCTCAAGGCCCCCTTTACCCAGACAGTGGTCCTGCTTGCCCACCTAGCACACAGGAAGAGGAGGAGGAGGATTGTATCAGCAGCATGGAGGTGGAGCCTAGCACTCAGCAGCAGCAGTCTTCAAGGGATCATTTACAGTCCCAAGGAGCACGTGGAGTTTTACGTGGCTGGGATGAGGTGCCTGTGGATCCTGTCATCCTCAGTGACCCAGAGGACTGTGGCCCGAATGCCTCTGCAAACCTACGCTGCATGATCCTGCAAAGCCTACGTGTACGTGCTATTAAGGAGAGGGATCATTACTGGCTGGCGCCTCTCCTTGATACACGTTACAAGAGTAAGGTTGCAGACCTTATGTTGCCATCGCAGAGGGAGCAGAAGATGAAACTTCTGCGGGAGGCCTTGCAGAAGGGTCTGTGCAATGCGTTCCCAGAACCGGGGGGATTACCAAAACCTGGCTCTGGACAACGTCTTGCTGAGGCTTCGTTGAGTCACAGAAGGGGCGGTGGAGAAGGTGGTCGTCTGACGGATGCGTTCAGGCAGTTTTTTAGTCTGCAGCCCCAAGGTCTGACCAGTTCCAGCAACCATCGCCAGCGTCTGGTTTACATGGTCCGGGAATACCTAGGGGCAAGATCCGACTTGGACACCTTCCCCACCGAAAATCCTCTGGCTTACTGGGTTTTGAGGATGGATCACTGGCCAGAGCTTGCCCAGTACGCAAT
Source organism: Rana kukunoris (assembly GCA_029574335.1). Classification (NCBI taxonomy): domain Eukaryota; kingdom Metazoa; phylum Chordata; class Amphibia; order Anura; family Ranidae; genus Rana; species Rana kukunoris. The sequence goes on along the minus strand of CM056060.1, from coordinate 110,334,458 downwards.
TGAGCTACTGGCTTGCCCTGCATCTAGTGTTCTTTCAGAACGGACATTCAGTGCTGCTGGAGGCTTTGTGACTGATCACAGGGTGCGCCTCTCCACCGGCTCTGTTGATCGACTGACCTTCATCAAAATGAATCAGGCTTGGATCAACACCAGCTACCAAGCACCTGATGCTGATATTAATGAATAATATCTTTTTGTTGAAATGTCGGATCCCTTTTAGACTGCTGATGCTGAGTGACTGTCCTCTTATGCTGCTGATGGAATATCCTTCTCCTCCTCACTTTTCTTGCTGATAGCTAGTAAGAAATGTTGTGTTTCTGGGCTCCGCCACCAGTGCCTAAGGCACAATTTTTCAGCCCCTGTTTAACAGGGGCGCCTAATAACAATTTTTGATGTAATACTTTGCACGTGGCTCCTTGTTGCGCTCCAATTGGAGTTATTGTGAGGGGTTGCAGTGTTGTGTTGTGCCCAAGGCCCAATTTTTCTGCCCCTGTTTAACAGGGGCGCCTAATAACAATTTTTGATGCAATACTTTGCACGTTGCTCCTTGTTGCGCTCCAATTGGGGTTATTGTGAGGGGTTGCAGTGTTGTGTTGTGCCCAAGGCCCAATTTTTCTGCCCCTGTTTAACAGAGGCGCCTAATAACAATTTTTGATGCAATACTTTGCACGTGGCTCCTTGTTGCGCTCCAATTGGAGTTATTGGGAGGGGTTGCAAGTGTTGTGTTGTGCCCAAGGCCCAATTTTTCTGCCCCTGTTTAACAGGGGCGCCTAATAACAATTTTTGATGCAATACTTTGCACGTGGCTCCTTGTTGCGCTCCAATTGGAGTTATTGTGAGGGGTTGCAGTGTTGTGTTGTGCCCAAGGCCCAATTTTTCGGCCCCTGTTTTAACAGGGGCGCCTGATAACAATTTTTGATGCAATACTTTGCACGTGGCTCCTTGTTGCGCTCCAATTGGAGTTATTGTGAGTGGTTGCAGTGTTGTGTTGTGCCCAAGGCCCAATTTTTCTGCCCCTGTTTAACAGGGGCGCCTAATAACATTTTGTGGCAATAATTTGCACGTGGCTCCTTGTTGCGCTCCAATTGGAGTTATTGTGAGGGGTTGCAGTGTTGTGTTGTGCCCAAGGCCCAATTTGTCTGCCCCTGTTTAACAGGGGGCCTAATAACAATTTTTGATGCAATAATTTGCACGTGGATCCTTGTTGCGCTCCATTTGGAGTTATTGGGAGGGGTTGCAAGTGTTGTGTTGTGCCCAAGGCACAATTTTTCAGCCCCTGTTTAACAGGGGCGCCTAATAACAATTTTCGATGCAATACTTTGCACGTGGCTCCTTGTTGCGCTCCAATTACAGTATGTTTGAGGGGTGCCCTTTTTTCTAAAAATTTTCTTTCACAAAACAATAATGGCCCCCCACCCACCGCTAAAATATTCGACATAATGTTGCCACACAGAACTTGCGCAAGTAGCATTAATTACTTTTTTTTATAGTCCTCTCATGTTGTGCAAGGACATTTCTAAACACGTGCCACTACTATAGACACCCAGCAGGTGTGATATTTAAAGGATTTTTTTTTTTCACTTTAAGCATCATTAAAATGGCTGCTCTGCAAAAAACGGCCGTTTTAAAAAAAAAAAATTCCATTGACACATGTTCCCTGGGTCAAGACCCGGGTTCTGAACGACGTTTTCCAACATTTAATTGAATTTTGGTCTTTAAAACGACCGTTTTTGAATTCGAACGTTCGGGTCCCATAGACTTCAATGGGGTTCGAAATATTTGTGCGAACCCGCGGTCTGTTCGAACGTTCTGGTGCGAACCGAACCCGGGGGTATTCGGCTCATCCCTAGCTGCCACCTACCAGGGGGCAGAGGAGAAAAAAAATCTTCCTACCACAGGGATTCAGATATAGCTTCAGGGCAAATTTAAAGGTTCCAGCCAGTGTAACATAATGTATGCCGTATAAATATAATCCAGACAACCCTAATACACATTAAACAGACAATGCAAACCAATACAAAGGCCCTACCAACCCTTGAGTGTAATATTATTACGATAACTAGGGTTGTCAACAACAGATATATCCTTTTTAACCTCTTAAGGACCGCCACACATATATGTCTGCAGAATGGCATGGCTTGGCACAAGGGTGTACATGTATGTCCCCTTTAAGAGTCCAGCCGTGGGTCGCGCAGCGCGGCGCCGGTGGCATGCTCGCGACCCGCTCCTCAGCTCTGTGACCGTCCCCGCGGGATAGGCGGACGCGATCGCCGATGGTGTCCCGCGATCAGGTCACAGAAAGGAAGAATGGGGAGAGGTAAGTGTAAAAAAAAACTCTCCCCATGCTTCCTAATGTGGCTGTCACTGATCGTCTGTTCCCTGTTATAGGGAACAACGATCGGTGAAATCACATGCACAGCCACGCCCCCCCCAACAGTAAGAATCACTCCCTTAGGGCACATTTAACCCTATAGCGCCCCTTTCTGGTTAACCCCTTCACTGCCAGTGTAATTTTTACAGTAACCAGTGCATTTTTATAGCACTGTTCACTGTAAAAATTACAACGGTCCCAAAATAGTGTCAAAAGTGTCCGATGTGTCCGCCATAATGTCGCAGTCATGATAAAAATTGCTGATCGCCGCCATTACTAGAAAAAAAAATATTAATAAAATGCAATACAACTATCCCCTGTTTGGTAGACGCTTAGATGATGAAGAAAAGAGGGAAGGACGGCGGCACTCCAAGGATTTTCAAACGAAAAAAGTTGTCTTTATTGTAAATCCAAAAACATGTACAGTCACAGCAATCACAGAAAACAGGACAGCCGACGCGTTTCGCACTCGATCAGTGCTTAGTCATGGCTATGGTATGGTGCTAACACAAAAACATTTATACTAAACCCCAAAATACCAAATAAAACATGTGACTCCCTTCAGCCTATATCAACTTAAAGTTAATTAGTTGTGATAGACATCCTGAATGGGTGTAATCAGAGTGTCAAGTGTGTGCAGGCTGAAAGTCAACACTAACATAAAAAAGGTAACCCTTAAAGAACCTGTGTATGTGTGGATGTGAGGATTGCATGAAAATGGTAAGGGATATATATATATATATATATATATATATATATATATTTAACCACTTCAATACCGCTTCACGTCCAAAGACGTGAACAGCGCAGACCTGAGGCGCCGGGTTGACGTCTTTGGACGTGATTTGCTTGTAATTCCCCGCGCGCGCCACAGGGTGGCGCGCGGCGGGGAAAAACAGTCCCGACGCATCACCGAGGATCCGATGCGTGTACCCGGCGGCCGCGATGTCCGTCAGGTACACGCGATCGTCGGTGAGACAGCAGGGACGTGGAGCTCTGAGTGTAAACACAGAGCTTCACGTCCTGTCAGTGAGGTGACAGATGCTGTTTCTCTTGTACATAGGGAGACAGCATCGGTCACCTCCCCCAGTCACCCCCCTCCCCCCATACAGTTAGAACACACCCAGGCAATACATTTAACCCCTTCCTCACCCCCTAGTGTTAACCCCTTCAATGCCAGTCACATTTATACAGTAATTAGTGCATTTTTATAGCACTGGTCGCTGTATAAATGTGAATGGCGCCAAAAATGTGTCAAAAGTGTCCGATGTGTCCGTCGCAATATCGCAGTCCCAATAAAAATCGCAGATCGCCGCCATTACTAGTAAAAAAAAAATATAAAAAAAAAAAATCATAATTATGTCCCCTATTTTGTAGGTGCTATAACTTTTGCGCAAAGCAGTCACTTATTGTGATTTTTTTTTTTTTTTTTTACAAAAATACGTAGAAGAATACGTATCGGCCTTAACTGAGAAAAAAAAATATAAAAAAAAAAAAAAATGGGATATTTATTATAGCAACAAGTAAAAAATATATATATATTTTTAAATTGTCGCTCTTTTTTTCATTATAACGCAAAAAATAAAAACCGCACGGGCGATCAAATACCACCAAAAGAAAGCTCTATTTGTGGGGAAAAAAGGGACGCCAATTTTGTTTGGGTGCCACGTCGCACGACCGCGCAATTGTCAGTTAAAGCGACGCAGTGCCGGAAGCTGAAATTTCGCCTGGGCACGAAGGGGGTTTATGTGCCCAGTAAGCAAGTGGTTAAAGGTGAATGTGAGAGTGGATGTAAAAAATAGTGAAAAATAAAATAGACTGGTTTTAAGTGTCTATATATTTATATATATATATATAGCCGAAATAGTGTTTAGGATGCCGAAGCAGTCATATGGCCCGCAAACCAAAAAAAAAAACACAAAAAAAAAAAAATAAACACAAAAACAAGAAAAAAAAATTAAACACAAAAACAAAAACAAAAAATAAATAAACACAAAAAATAATAATAATAAAAAAAAAAATAATAAACACAAAAAATTAAATAAAAATTAAACACAGAAACAAGAAAGAAAAAAAAATTAAAAAAAAATGTAAACACAAAAACAAGAGAAAAAAAAATTAAATAAATAAAAAAAAATATTGTGCCGGGATATGTGCCCATATGGACCACATTGTGAACATGTTTGTGAATTAATGTCAACTTGTGAAACGAGTGTATACGTAATGTAATGTATACGTGAAAACACGTGTCCGTGAACAGGTGTTCATGAATACAAATGTGTCTCATTCATATATTCATGTGATCGTGAAATGGATGAAGATTAAGTGAATGAGTAAACAACACGAAGAAGAAAAAAAAAAAAAAGGCCTTATTGGGGTATGGTAAAAGGATGCAGAGATATATTGATGTCCTAAGTGTAGAAGTATCTTTTTTTTAAAAAATGAAAAATGAATAAAAAATGAAAAATGAAAAATGAAAAATGAAATTTAAAAAAAGATACTTCTACACTTAGGACATCAATATATCTCTGCATCCTTTTACCATACCCCAATAAGGCCTTTTTTTTTTTTTCTTCGTGTTGTTTACTCATTCACTTGATCTTCATCCATTTCACGATCACATGAATATATGAATGAGACACATTTGTATTCATGAACACCTGTTCACGGACACGTGTTTTCACGTATACATTACATTACGTATACACTCGTTTCACAAGTTGACATTAATTCACAAACATGTTCACAATGTGGTCCATATGGGCACATATCCCGGCACAATAATTTTTTTTATTTATTTAATTATTTTTTTCTCTTGTTTTTGTGTTTACATTTTTTTTTCTCTCTCTTGTTTCTGTGTTTAATTTTAATTTAATTTTTTGTGTTTATTTTTTTTTTTTTTTTGTGTTTTTTTTTTGATTATTATTATTATTTTTTGTGTTTATTATTATTTTTTTTGTTTTTGTGTTTAATTTTTTTTTCTTCTTGTTTTTGTGTTTATTTTTTTTTTTTTGTGTTTATTTTAGTTTTTTTTTTTTAAATAATTTTTTTTTTTTTTGGTTTGCGGGCCATATGACTGCTTCGGCATCCTAAACACTATTTCGGCTATATATATATAAATATATAGACACTTAAAACCAGTCTATTTTATTGTTCACTATTTTTTACATCCACTCTCACATTCACCTTTATATATATATATATATATATATATATATATATATATATATATATATATATCCCTTACCATATTCATGCAATCCTCACATCCACACATACACAGGTTCTTTAAGGGTTACCTTTTTTATGTTAGTGTTGACTTTCAGCCTGCACACACTTGACACTCTGATTACACCCATTCAGGATGTCTATCACAACTAATTAACTTTAAGTTGATATAGGCTGAAGGGAGTCACATGTTTTATTTGGTATTTTGGGGTTTAGTATAAATGTTTTTGTGTTAGCACCATACCATAGCCATGACTAAGCACTGATCGAGTGCGAAACGCGTCGGCTGTCCTGTTTTCTGTGATTGCTGTGACTGTACATGTTTTTGGATTTACAATAAAGACAACTTTTTTCGTTTGAAAATCCTTGGAGTGCGGCCGTCCTTCCCTCTTTTCTTCATCATCATTGCCATTTGCATCGCCAGCACCTTGGTAATCTAATTATCCTTGATCGTCTACAGGTCTCACCTGGAGCGGTGATTTCTTTTCTTTTGTCTTTTTTGGTAGACGCTTATTGCGATTTTTTTTACCAAAAATAGGTAGAAGAATACGTATCGGCCTAAACTGAGGAAAAAAATGATTTTTTTTTATAGATTTTTTGGGGATATTTATTATAGCAAAAAGTAAAAAATATTGCATTTTTTTAAAAATTGTTGCTCCCATTTTTGTTTATAGCACAAAAAATAAAAACCGCAGAGGTGATCAAATAAAGGACACCAATTTTGTTTGGGAGCCAGGTTGCACGACTGTGCAATTGTCAGGTATAGCGACGCAGTGCCGAATCGCAAAAAGGGGCCAGGTTCTTTAGCTGCATAATGGTCCGGGTCTTAAGTGGTTAAATGTAATCACAATGCTAGACATTTTTGTATCAATAGACATTGGATATGGGTTATATGATGTAAGCTATTACAGATGACTGCAACATAAATCCTTCGGCTTTAGCAAAACTTGTTTGGCTGAAAGCAGATATTTGTATGACAGACCATTATTCTTATGTATTTGTATGACAAAATAAGTATAGTGTGTCTACAGCGCAAACTATTTAGTTTAGTTTTGGATAAAGTGTTGAGAGATTACAACCCCTCTTAGGCTTGTATCACTGTCTGTGTGCCTGAAGAGGAGCATACATTTGAATAGAGCTGGAGTCTGATAACAATCCCTCACAATAATTTACTAGGTAAAAGAAAAGCGATTTGAGACCCAAACTAAGCCCAGCAGAACATTGAGGTGGGAAAAGGAAAATGGTTATATGGAAAGACTCCTGCGCTACCAAGGGGGATGGGTGGGAGTGGAATTGGGCTGGAAGGTGGACTGGGGATTCTGCAGCAGACTCCTGACACTCTGTCCTGGGCAGAGAGAAAAATGTATATGTAAAAGAAGGGGGTGTTGTCTGCGCTGAAAGTGAACAGGGGGGGAGGAGGGGGGGTGTGGGTGATAGGGGTGAATGGATGGGACGGGTGGCTGGATGGGTGGATGCAGGTGGGTTTAGGACAACATGATAACCAACATAATCGAAACAATGATGTGAATGAATATACACATAAGGGTGATAACCAATAAATACAAAAATTATTATTACAATAAGGAAAAACCCAACACACTAGCCAGTGTAATGTGAAACCAGTGAAAAACAATCCTAAATCCAAACTATAAGACCAGAGAAAATTCCATGAGGAAATGCCTCTGGATGGAAAAAATGTGAAATAAAGTCTCTAGTGAAAAAACCCAAGAGTCCAGATAAGTCCAAATTGAAATGGTGGTGCCAGGAAAGGGTGACAGCAGAAAGCACCTCAGGTGGTCCCCAGCTCCTCACCTCAAGGCTATAGCTCGGATAGCCTGCAACAGCACCTCCCGGTGGAGGACAGTGATCCCTCGGCAGGGCAAGCAGCAGAGGCACTCCTCAGCGGTAAAGGTAAAGCAAAAAAGAAGAAAGCAAGTGAGTGACAATAAAAGACGTCTAGTAGGCAACGAGTGTCACTTGTACATCCACTCACCACGGGGTGATGGATGATGGGCCTATCTCCCACGAACAGCGAGTTCGTACTTCTAATGGCAGATATCCTCTTCTAAGCTGGCCAGATGGTCACTCACAACAAGGGATCTCTCAGATGGCATACATGATAAAAGAAACAGACCATAGCGCAATCCCGCAAGGTAAAAAACACATTTAATAAAAAAATAAAACTCACATTTAAAACGATCCAAAAGGCACAAAACAAACAGACGTCAGGAACAAACTGCGTCAGGCGTGTGGACTCTGTGGCTCCTAGGATCCCTACGCGTCTCGTCACACCTCGTGACTTCCTTAGGGAAGTCACGAGGTGTCCTAGGAGCCACAGAGTCCACACGCCTGACGCAGTTTGTTCCTGACGTCTGTTTGTTTTGTGCCTTTTGGATCGTTTTAAATGTGAGTTTTATTTTTTTATTAAATGTGTTTTTTACCTTGCGGGATTGCGCTATGGTCTGTTTCTTTTATCATGTATGCCATCTGAGAGATCCCTTGTTGTGAGTGACCATCTGGCCAGCTTAGAAGAGGATATCTGCCATTAGAAGTACGAACTCGCTGTTCGTGGGAGATAGGCCCATCATCCATCACCCCGTGGTGAGTGGATGTACGAGTGACACTAGTTGCCTACTAGACGTCTTTTATTGTCACTCACTTGCTTTCTTCTTTTTTGCTTTACCTTTACCGCTGAGGAGTGCCTCTGCTGCTTGCCCTGCCGAGGGATCACTGTCCTCCACCGGGAGGTGCTGTTGCAGGCTATCCGAGCTATAGCCTTGAGGTGAGGAGCTGGGGACCACCTGAGGTGCTTTCTGCTGTCACCCTTTCCTGGCACCACCATTTCAATTTGGACTTATCTGGACTCTTGGGTTTTTTCACTAGAGACTTTATTTATTTCACATTTTTTCCATCCAGAGGCATTTCCTCATGGAATTTTCTCTGGTCTTATAGTTTGGATTTAGGATTGTTTTTCACTGGTTTCACATTACACTGGCTAGTGTGTTGGGTTTTTCCTTATTGTAATAATAATTTTTGTATTTATTGGTTATCACCCTTATGTGTATATTCATTCACATCATTGTTTCGATTATGTTGGTTATCATGTTGTCCTAAACCCACCTGCATCCACCCATCCAGCCACCCGTCCCATCCATTCACCCCTATCACCCACACCCCCCCTCCTCCCCCCCTGTTCACTTTCAGCGCAGACAACACCCCCTTCTTTTACATAAAAGGAAAATGGTGCTCCAGGTGAGTGATGGGACCACGTAAGCTGGTGAATGGACTCCTCCCAAGGGTGCTAGCCTCGGCTCATCGGCCGTGCAATAGGATAGAAAGAAATGGATGGCTGAACTCCAAGGTAAATAATAAGTCTCTTTAATGTAAAATCCATAACATGAATGACACCACTGGACAAAAAAGCAGGTACAGGTAGACGCGTTTCACACATAAAAATGCGTCTACCTATACCTGCTTTTTTGTCCAGTGGTGTCATTCATGTTACGGATGTTATGGACACACGTGCCTCTCTCCTGGCTCAATTGGCTTACCAGGACCTATGCCATCCAGTTATGACGAAGGTTTCAGTAGTACACCTTGATATTATGATAGAAAGAAATGGATGGCTACACTCCAAGGTAAATGATAAGTCTCTTTAATGTAAAATCCGTAACATGAATGACAGGTACAGGTAGACGCATTTTTATGTGTGAAACGCGTCTACCTGTACCTGCTTTTTTGTCCAGTGGTGTCATTCATTTTATGGATTTTACATTAACCTCCCTGGCGGTATGATTCTGTCTGGAATTACGTACCAAAAGCGGTACAATTATTTTGCATGAAAATTTGGCATTTTATACTGTAAGCTTGTAAATATGTCCAAACCAGAGTCTAGTAGACATCCTGGGTATGATAGTTTGAAACACAAAATTATAAAATTATAATATAATAAATAACTATAAATAATTATAACAAATGATAATGTTATTATAATAAAAAAAAAAATCAATAATGTAATCAAATCAAAATCACTGAAATTTGCTCAGTTGCAGAATTGTCGCTGTCATTACTTTTATTTTTTTATGACGGATTTCCCCACAAATCGCTATCGCTCAATTCTGCAAGTGATTATATATCGCTGTTTTCTAGCTGCTCTAAAATCACTTTTAACATAAAGGGACACTTTTGGTTGCTATGGACAATCTACAGTTTGCAGGCACAAAAAAGTGTTTTTATTATATAAAAGTACATGTAGGGCACAGGGCAGACCACTAGGGACAAGGGGGGTGTGTATTTTTTACATACAGTACTGTAATCTACAAGATTACAATATACTGTATGTAATGTGTTTGTTTACATTTTTGAATTTGCCGCCGGTCTCCGCCCCCGTGCGTTGTAACGTCGCAGGGAACGGAGATCGGCGGCAAGCGGACACTGTGTGAATCGAATGGAGGACGCCACTCGCTCACACAGAGCGGATGCATCGTTGGATCCAGGGACAAGGTAAGTACAGTACCCTGCCTGGAAAAAGGTAAGCCAGCACGCGCTGCAAACTCTGCACATCCACCCCGAGCGTGACTCGGGGGTTACCGATTTTTGCATTGAAAATCCACCCCGAGTCACGCTCGGGTTTACCGCTAAGGGGGTTAAAGTGACTTATAATTTACCTTGGAGTGCAGCCATCCATTTCTTTCTATCATAATATCAAGGTGTACTACCGAAGCCTTATGCCGCGTACACACGATCACTTTTTGTGATGAAAAAAAACGAAGTTTTCAAAAACGTCATTTAAAATGATGGTGTGTGGGCAAAACGTCATTTTATGTCTTAAAAAAAACGACCAAAAAAAAATTCGAACATGCTCGAATTTTTTGTGTAGTTTTTCAAAACGTTGTTTTTTGTGTCATAAAAAGTGATGGTGTGTGGGCAAAATGATGTTGAAAACAACGTTTTTAAACCCGCGCATGCTCAAAAGCAAGTTATGAGACGGAGCTTCAATGGAACAGAGTGCCGTCGAACGTGGTGTACGTCACCACGCTTTGCTAGAGCATTTTGGAAAAACGATGGTGTGTATGCAACGTCGTTTTGGAAAATGAAGTTTGAAAAACGTTGTTTTGTTTCATCACATGAAACGTCGTTTTTTTTCATCACAAAAAGTGATCAGGCAGGGGATCAGCCAGGGGAGTGGCATGTGTGCCCATGACAGTGCCACGAGAGCCACTACCAAACTTAGACCTTTTAGGATGACATCAAAGTTAAGGAGACTGGCAGGCCTCAGTTATGAGGAACGACTACAAACATTAAACGTAGTCTCACTGGAGAAGAGACGGCTGGGCGATATGTTGGCAATATATAAATACCTTAATGGCATCTCTGGCATAGGCAATAAACTATTAAGTCTCAGGGAGTGAAATAAGACATGGGGCCACTTATTGAAATTGGAGAAGTGGTTTAAACTGCGTAGGGAAATGTTCACTGTCAGGGCGGTAAGGATGTGAAATTCCCTTCCACAATCGGTGATGTCAGAGGGAAGTATTTATAGTTTTAAAAAACTATTGGATGGATATCTTAGCAAACACAGTACACAGGGCTATGGGAAATGATTATTGACATGAACACACATATCCACAGGTTGAACTGGATGGACTGGTCTCTTTATTCAACCTTTCCAACTCTGTACTGTAACCAGGGCTTTTTTCAGGGGGAACTTGGGGAAACTCAGTTCCACCACCTCTTGCTCAGACCCTTGGGGGGGCCTGCTCACCACGATCACTTGTAAACACAGAAGTCCGTTTTTTGTGTTTACAAGTGGCAGCTCTGCACTCTGTGTGTAACCCCCTGAACTCTGCACTCTGTATGTAATGTAATCCTGGTATTTATTGCCCCTTTAAGACCCTTCTACTGTTTGTGAAATTTGAACAGGGTCGTGGTTGAGTTCCTGCACCTATTTTCTGAGAAAAAAAGCTCTGACTGTAACTATGACTAAAGATTTGGCTGAAATGAATTTAGTTCTGCTGGGTTTGTTTGGCTGTCCCAGTTCACGTATCTTTCGCCAAATAGAGTATTTTGAAGGATTGTTTTTGGACTCCAAGTCTCTTTTCAAATTTTTACTGATGTACAGGAAACAGATGTGGAGTCCAACATCCCTGGTGTGTATACTGATGTGGAGGTGGAGACCCTCTTGTGATATTCCCATACCTGCTGGGGAAATCCATCCTTTCTATTTGTCCTAGTGACCTCTGTCATGGGGTCTGAAAGTGATGGGAAATCCCTAAAAAATTCCCTAAAGCCCTGTACACACGGCCCAGAATCTCGTCAGGAAAAAAATGTGTTTTTTCACGACGAGATTCTTGGTAAGAAAATCTTGCCGGCCGAGTGTACAGACACTCCATTGAAAAGAACCGCTGTTCTTTTGAATGTAACGAACGCAATGACATCATCGACTACGACGAGCATGTGCTCGTCACATTCGATGCTGTCGCCGCCATCTTGCTACACCCTATTTATGCCTAGGAAGCTACCGCGCATGCGTCAAAGTCATTTCGAGCATGCACGGGTTTCCACGACGACAGATAAGTATACACACTCTCGGGTTTCTCGGCAGGAAAACACTGCCGAGAATCACAACGAGAAAATAGAGAGCAGGTTCTCAATTTTTCTTGTCGAGATTTTGGGCAGTTTTCTTGACGAGAAACCTGAAAACCTTGTACACACGCACGGTTTACTCGGCAAGAAAGCTCTGCCAGCAGTATATACGTGGCAAAAAAAATTTGGGACGGATTAGATCTTGGGTTTATACTGCTATCAACTCTATTAGACAGTAAGTAATGGTAAATCCAACAAAGATTCTAATCCTTCACTACGATACCAAAAGCCAAAAAAATAATTCTGACTAGATATACATTACATTTTATTAGACTATACAAAGATGTGTGTTGGTTTGGTGTACTCTGGGTATAACGTTTTTTTTTTTTTTTTTTTTATAGCAATGGCTTTGAGTGCATTAAATTTCACTACATGCTACATACATCCTGCCTTCATTGTGTAATATATTATGTTAACATGCAATTTAAAGCGGATGGTTCACCTCAAAAAGATATTAAAAGCCAGCAGCAACAAATACTGCAGCTGCTGACTTTTAATATTAGGACACTTACCTGTCCTGGAGTCCAGCGGCGTCCGTAGCAGAGGACGAGCGATCGCTCGTCACCCTGCTGCTCCCCCCTCCATCCACGGTGAGGGAACCAGGAAGTGAAGCGCTGCGGCTTCACTGCCCGGTTCCCTACGGCGCATGCGCGAGTCGCGCTGCGCCCGGCGATTGGCTCCCGCTGTGTGCTGGGAGCCGAGAGTTCCCAGCACACAACGGGAAAAGCCCGTCTTTTGCCCGAGACTGCGGGCCGGAAGTGGGTGCGGATACCTGTCTTTAGACAGGTATCTGCACCCCCCTCCCCCCTGAAAGGTGTCAAATGTGACGCCGGAGGGGGGGAGGGTTCCGATCAGCGGATCTTCACTTTAGGGTGGAGATCCGCTTTAAATTAGAAGGTTGTAGCCTCTTATATGACACTGCAGGCAATCCATTTAGCCCCAGCACTACCAGATTCTTTCTTTCCCTGGAAAGCCAATCATCCCTAACATTTAATTTCCTGTCTGAATGCTGGATATAAATTTCTTGCCCAAGATTATGATTTTTGTTTTCCAATAATTAACCCATCTTTTGCCTACAGGGAGTGCTTCCATCTGTTTTAAACAGAGAACCAGATCCCCTTGGTGGCACTAGGTTTGCTCACACCATGATGAAATGCTCATTAAATATGAGAAACTCTCTAAATTGGAGGGCATATCACTTTGTGGTCTGGTTCTTACCAGACAGCAGAAAGCACTGAGCTGCAGAGAGTAGCTGGTTTGATCTTCCCCGCTGAGCAGAATTTATCATTGACTGGAGAGAAATATTGTTCACTAGAGGGAAAACGTTTGTAGTTGGGAATGTCACTTATTAGAGAAGGGACAAGGCTGACAGAAAAGCATGTCTAGCACGTTAGTCTATTTTAACTAACTAGAAGTTACTGGATTACAGACAATATTCATTTCACTTGCTGGGGCCTGTGCGTCTGACTTTGGTTTGGTGACAGGTAGAAATTATTAAAGGCTGGTGACCCACAAGGTACTCAAAAGACCAGCAACTTAGCTTAACAGAAAACCTTTTAAGTCTTACTTCCAAGACAGTTACTTTATAGGGTTCCTTCTCCGGAATGACAACCTCATTTGGAAGTGACATCACTTACAGTAAACAATACTTTTATATATATATATATATATATATATATATATATATATATATATATAGAGAGAGAGAGAGAGAGAGAGAGAGAGAGAGAGAGAGATCTCTCTCTCTCTCTCTTATATATATATATATATATATATACAGGGAGTGCAGAATTATTAGGCAAATTAGTATTTTGACCACATCATCCTCTTTATGCATGTTGTCTTACTCCAAGCTGTATAGGCACGAAAGCCTACTACCAATTAAGCATATTAGGTGATGTGCATCTCTGTAATGAGAAGGGGTGTGGTCTAATGACATCAACACCCTATATCAGGTGTGCATAATTATTAGGCAACTTCCTTTCCTTTGGCAAAATGGGTCAAAAGAAGGATTTGACAGGCTCAGAAAAGTCAAAAATAGTGAGATATCTTGCAGAGGGATGCAGCACTCTTAAAATTGCAAAGCTTCTGAAGCGTGATCATCGAACAATCAAGCGTTTCATTCAAAATAGTCAACAGGGTCGCAAGAAGCGTGTGGAAAAACCAAAGCGCAAAATAACTGCCCATGAACGGAGAAAAGTCAAGCGTGCAGCTGCCAAGATGCCACTTGCCACCAGTTTGGCCATATTTCAGAGCTGCAACATCACTGGAGTGCCCAAAAGCACAAGGTGTGCAATACTCAGAGACATGGCCAAGGTAAGAAAGGCTGAAAGACGACCACCACTGAACAAGACACACAAGCTGAAACCCACAAGACTGGGCCAAGAAATATCTCAAGACTGATTTTTCTAAGGTTTTATGGACTGATGAAATGAGAGTGAGTCTTGATGGGCCAGATGGATGGGCCCGTGGCTGGATTGGTAAAGGGCAGAGAGCTCCAGTCCGACCCAGACGCCAGCAAGGTGGAGGTGGAGTACTGGTTTGGGCTGGTATCATCAAAGATGAGCTTGTGGGGCCTTTTCGGGTTGAGGATGGAGTGAAGCTCAACTCCCAGTCCTACTGCTAGTTTCTGGAAGACACCTTCTTCAAGCAGTGGTACAGGAAGAAGTCTGCATCCTTCAAGAAAAACATGATTTTCATGCAGGACAATGCTCCATCACACGCGTCCAAGTACTCCACAGCGTGGCTGGCAAGAAAGGGTATAAAAGAAGAAAAACGAATGACATGGCCTCCTTGTTCATCTGATCTGAACCCCATTGAGAACCTGTGGTCCATCATCAAATGTGAGATTTACAAGGAGGGAAAACAGTACACCTCTCTGAACAGTGTCTGGGAGGCTGTGGTTGCTGCTGCATGCAATGTTGATGGTGAACAGATCAAAACACTGACAGAATCCATGGATGGCAGGCTTTTGAGTGTCCTTGCAAAGAAAGGTGGCTATATTGGTCACTGATTTGTTTTTGTTTTGTTTTTGAATGTCAGTGTCAGTGGGAGAGTAGGACGCTCCGGTCTTCCGCTCGAGTCTGCTCTCGCCAGGGACCAGACAGGCAGATAGTGGCTAGGCAGACTGCTAGGTAGGCTTGCTCTACCCCTCTATCCCTCTATCCCTCAAACAACTCACCACCGGCTTTCCCCCGGCTCTACCTGGCCCCCCTGGCTTCCCTCCTTCATCCCTCTCCAGCAGGTAAGCCATCCACTGAGGTTGCAGGCAGCCGTCCTTTTCAGGACAAGCCACCGCTGCAACTTAAAGCCACGGCTCTCCACCCTATCCACACCTACCCTTCTATACCCCCACACTACCAGCCCCTCTCTAACTAACCATCCGCCACCTATCCCTGCAATCCCTGAAATTTTCCGCCGTCTCGGGCGCTTTTTCGATACCTCCGCGCCGGCCTGGAGGCAATCGCGGCAGCCGCAACTAGGAAAGGCCGCGGCTTCACCCGCGGCCTAGTGGCGCGCCGCTTCTCACCCCCTCCAACCGCCACCAAAGTCCGAAAACGGACTTGAACCCCACCCCATACCCCCAGGAAAGTTACCTCACACCCCGGGCTAGGAATCCTGGCCCCAAATAGTAGCACCGATCCACCCAATCTGGAAGCTTTACCAGTCTGGATCCTGCTACCGATCGGCAGGCCTTTTTTGCTACACCCAGCCCCAAATCTTAATCACCACTACAACTTGATCCAGGGGTTACCCGATCGCCTCTTACAGGGGTCAGGAAGGAATTTTTTTCCCTGCCGGAGCATATTGGCCGAGCGCCGCCAGGGTTTTTTTGCCTTCCTCTGGACCAAGCCAGGAGAGAGGAGTTTAGCCAATTCCTCTCCCCACTGCCCTAAAATCCACCCCCCCCCCCCTGGTGTATTGGCGAACATGGCATGTAGGCAATATTCTGCCGAGACCATTTGGAGTTTGAGGCAATGCGCCGCAATACTGCCAGCCATCACCAAAAAGGCCCTAAGAACTGAGCGACTATGGAGAACCAATCATAGATCGACGGTTAGACATTTCAGTCATTTACCCCAGGTCAAGCACATATCATGTGCTCTGATCAATACTAGATCGGCAGTAAAACACCGACTAGAAATCCGCGACTTCATTCAACAAAAGGATCTAGACTGTCTTTTTATTACAGAGAGCTGGCTCACAGCCGACTGTAACACCATTCTAGGAGAACTGGTGCCAGAAAATTACCGTATCATAACGGAAAACAGAATAGGGCAAAGAGGAGGCGGCCTGGCGGTGATCCACAAGACTCATCTTACGATCACCAAACCAGTCCGCCAAAACCCTCTTCCATTCATGGAAACCCTTACTCTGCAACTGCAAGCAAGTTCGAAGGAGACCGTCCACATTCTGCTCTGCTATAGGCCACCCGGCCCAAAATCGCAGCTGCTCTCATCATGGACGGATTTCTTCTCCACTTATACCCTCAACAGTAAACAACTCTTGCTGTTAGGGGATTTCAATCTCTGGGCCAATTCCTCACAAGACCCCATTGCCGACGCCTGTATTGACCACCTGGAAGGTTTAGGATTGCAGCAACTAGTATGTGGGCCTACACATGCTTCAGGTCACACACTTGATCTTATTTTCAGACAAGCTCTGGAAATAAAAATTGGGGAAAATGAAAGATTGCCATGGACAGACCACCAGGCAATTACATTCAGTATTTCCACCATCCCCCCCGCAACAAAAACATCGAATCCAGTGGCAACACACTGGACTAGATGTCAGAAGAAGCTCCACTCGGAACTCTTCAAAACGACTTTAAGGAAAAAAATAGAAACTACCCAGCCGCAGCAAACGGCCGTTGAAACATTGAAAGCCATAAACTCGGCCATGCTACAGTCAGCCGACTTGGTAGCGCCGAAACGAATAACCCGCATTCGGAAAAACAACCGCAGCTGGTTTAACAACCAGCTGTCGTTACTGAAGCAAGAACGCAGAAGGGCAGAATCTGCCTGGAAAAGATGTTCTTCTGAGCTAAACCTATCCATCTACAAGGCGACCACAAGAAAATACCACAAAGGAATTTTCCAAGCCAAGAAGAATTATTTTTCGGAGGCTATCAACGGTGCCCAAAACCGCCCCCGCGAACTCTTCAAGATGGTCACCCAGACCATGAAACCAGGATGCATTGAAGCTCCCAGTTCGGACACACAAGAATTTTGCAATGAGCTATCGGATTATTTTGTTAATAAAATCGAGGCAATCCGTGAAAGCATTCAGCAAAATGTTTCTCCCCTCAGCCCCCCCTGTAGCCTCTCACATAACACCCATAGTAATTCTCCGATATCAGGTAAGTTCACCCTGGAACCCATCTCCATCGAGTCCACTAAGAATGTCATTTGTACTCTGCGCAATGGCGCAGCGCCAAATGACATTATCCCCACAAAACTGCTGAAGGAATGCGCCGACATCCTGGCTCCTCCCATCACGCAGCTTATCAACCAGTCTTTCTTGGAGGGCATAGTGCCCTCACAGTTGAAAGAGGGTGTAATCCAACCCCTCCTGAAGAAACCCTCCCTGGACCCCAAGGACCCACTCCACCGCCGTCCCATAACAAGCCTCAACGTATTCTCTAAGATAATGGAAAAAGTAGTGGTACAACAGTTGCAACTGCATCTAGATACCTACAAGCTACTTGACCCATTGCAATCAGGCTTCCGTCCCGGACATGGGACAGAAACAGCATTACTGAAAGTATGGGACGATGTTCTCAAGGCCGCAGACGAAGGAGAAGCTTGTCTCCTGGTTCTGTTGGACCTAAGTGCAGCTTTTGACACTGTAGACCACAATCTGTTACTGACTCGGCTTTCTGAAGTAGCCAGGGTCGCAGAAGGCGATTTATCTTGGTTCTCCTCTTTTTTGGAAAACCGATCGCAAACAGTGAAGCTAGGACCTTTTACGTCTGAAAAACGCACAGTAACATGCGGAGTCCCTCAAGGATCGCCTCTGTCACCAGTGCTATTCAACATCTACCTTCGTCCTCTTTTTGAGATTATTAGCAGTCAAAAACTGCTTTATCACTCTTATGCAGATGACACGCAACTGTATTTCCGCATCTGCAATAGACAGGATCACCACCTCAATCTAGAGACATGTCTCTCTTTGATAGAGGACTGGATGACAAAGAGTTATCTTAAACTCAATGGAGCGAAAACAGAACTTCTTCTGTTTCACGCCAAGCGAAGGAATCAACCCTCAACAGCGTGGTCTCCCCCACCTATTTTGGGCAAGCTCATCACCCCTAGCGCCAAAGTCAAAAGCCTAGGGGTCATTCTTGACTCCTTTATGACAATGGACGCACAAATAGGGTCAGTGGTCAGCGGATCTCACCATCTACTGCGCCTACTACGCAGACTCACTCCGTTCATCCCTAAAGAAGATCTAGCGGTCGTGGTGGGAGCTATTGTAAACTCCAGGTTGGATTATGCAAATGCCCTTTACCTCGGTCTCCCCAAATACCAAATCGCTCGTCTGCAAGTCGTTCAGAATACGGCCGCCAGACTTGTGACTGGGAAAAAACCCTGGGAATCCATCTCACCTTCACTGAGAGCCCTTCATTGGCTGCCAGTTAAAGACAGAATCGCTTTTAAAGCCCTCTGTCTTACGCATAGATGTGTCCATGAGAATGCCCCCCTCTACTTATGCGAATTAATAAAAGCGCATAATCCAAATCGCGTTTTGCGATCCACGAATCAGAACCTGCTCCAGGTTCCGAAAGCCAACTTCAAGTCCAAAGGGGAAAGAAGATTTGCGATCCAGGGTCCCAGACTATGGAACGCTTTACCAACCAGCATTCGGTTGGAGGAGAACCACCTAGCATTTAGGAAAAAGGTCAAGACGTTTCTCTTTTGATATCAAAGGAGACAGGAACAACAAGCGCCCAGAGGCGATTCAGTTCGCATGTGCCGCGCTATATAAGTTTTCATTCATTCATTCATTCATTCATTCATTCATTCAGAAATGTATATTTGTGAATGTTGAGATGTTATATTGGTTTCACTGGTAAAAATAATTAATTGAAATGGGTATATATTTGTTTTTTGTTAAGTTGCCTAATAATTATGCACAGTAATAGTCACCTGCACACACAGATACCCCCCTAAAATAGCTAAAACTAAAAACAAACTAAAAACTACTTCCAAAAATATTCAGCTTGGATATTAATGAGTTTTTTGGGTTCATTGAGAACATGGTTGTTGTTCAATAATAAAATGAATCCTCAAAAATACAACTTGCCTAATAATTCTGCACTCCCTGTATATATATATATATATATATATATATATATATATATAGAGAGAGATCTCTCTCTCTCTCTCTCTCTCTCTCTCATATATATATATTCAGGGCTTTTTTCAGGGGGAATTCAGTGGCTTAGACCCTTTGGTGCCTGCTCACCACAATCACTTGTAAACACAGAAGTCTGGTTTCTGTGGGCTGATTCAGTATTTATATATAAAAATATATATTGTATATAGATATCTATATATTATATATAGGTTAAGTTTGGACACACCTTCGCATTCAAAGAGTTTTCTTTATTTTCATGACTATGAAAATTTTAGAGTCACACTGGAGGCATCAAAACGATGAATTAACACATGTGGAATTATATACATAACAAAAAAGTGTGAAACAACTGAAAATATATGTCATATTGTAGGTTCTTCAAAGTAGCCACCTTTTGCAGCAGACACATCACTAGAACAACTGATAAGAGGAGACTGTGTGAATCAGGCCTTCATGGTAGAATATCTGCTAGGAAACCACTGCTAAAGAAAGGCAACAAGCAGAAGAGACTTGTTTGGCCTAAAGAACACAAGGAATGGACATTAGATCAGTGGAAATCTGTGCTTTGGTCTGATGAGTCCAAGTTTGAGTTCTTTGGTTCCAATCACAGTGTCTTTGTGCGACGCAGAAAAGGTGAACGGATATACTCTACATGCCTGGTTCCCACTGTGAAGCATGGAGGAGGAGGTGTGATGGTGTGGGGGTGCTTTGCTGGTGACACTGCTGGGGATTTTTTCAAAATTGAAGGCATACTGAACCAACATGGCTACCACAGTATCTTGCAGTGGCATGCTATTCCATCCAGTTTGCGTTTAGTTGGACCATCATTTATTTTTCAACAGGACAATGACCCCAAACACACCTCCAGGCTGTGTAAGGGCTATTTGACCAAGAAGGAGAGTGATGGGGTGCTGCGCTAGATGACCTGGCCTCCACAGTCACCGGACCTGAACCCAATCGAGATGGTTTGGGGTGAGCTGGACCGCAGAGTGAAGGCAAAAGGGCCAACAAGTGCTAAGCATCTCTGGGAACTCCTTCAAGACTGTTGGAAGGTGACTACCTCTTGAAGCTCATCAAGAGAATGCCAAGAGTGTGCAAAGCAGCAATTAAACAAAAGGTGGCTACTTTGAAGAACCTAGAATATGACATATTTTCATTTGTTTCACACTTTTTTGTTATGTATATAATTCCACATAAGTTAATTCATAGTTTTGATGCCTTCAGTGTGAATCTACAATTTTCATAGTCATGAAAATAAAGAAAACTCTTTGAATGAGAAGGTGTGTCCAAACTTTTGGTCTGTACTACCGTATTTATCGGGGTATTGCGCGCTCCAGCGTATAGCGCGCACCCCTAAAGTGGACCCGCATTCCTGTGGAAAAAAGATTTTTGTACTTACAGTTTTGGTGTCTTGCGCGGCGTCCATCGGCGGCCTCGTCGGGTCCAGGGTCCGTCTGCGGCTTCGGCTGTCCTCTTCGTCGGGTCCGGCGTCCTTCTGCGGCGTCCTCCCCGCTCGATCTCCGCTTTTACTCGTGTATAGTCGGGCAGGCTGGGCTACTCGCACGCTCACGTCCTGTACGTCCAGGACGTGAGCGCAAGAGGAGCCGAGCCTGCCCGACTATACACCACTGTACTGCGCTCGGTATATGCCAGCGCAGTATTCAAACTCGGCGCGGGAAAGTGGGTATCGGCGTATATCGCGCACCCACAATTTTGCCCACGATTTTCAGGTAAATTGCGCGGTATACGCAGATAAATATGGTATATATATATATCTATATAGATATATTTATCTATCTATCTATCTATCTATATATATATATATATATATATATATATATATATACACATATATATATATATATCTATATATAGATATCTATATACAATATATATTTTTATATATAAATACTGAATCAGCCCATCAGCCCTGTCTGCAGCACCTGGCTTGACAGAAGCGGATTTAAAAATCCACTGAACCAGGTGAAAAATTATCCTAACCGGATGCTGCAGCTGCCTCATTACAAATTTATGATTCCGTATTTTCTATTATTAGGTTTTGGTTTGCATTTTGTTACAAACATACAGATTAATGGAAATGCATCAGGGTTTATAAAAAAACTATTTGACCTGCCAAGAGGTTGCAATTTTAAAATTCGTAAAAAAAAATATTTATTGAAAAATTGGTGTATATTGCGCTGACATATATCTAATAACAGCCAGCACAACACTAAGACAAGTATAAACCAAGGCATATGTGAAAAGTAACATTTTTGTGCAGCGCCCCAAAAAATGTAAATACTAGGGCGGTTACCGATTAAAATTTCCATGTTCGATTAATCGTTTTTTTTAAAATAGATTAATCGACTAATTTTGATTAATTATAACGCAAAAAAACACACAATGGCAGGCAGCGTTCGATGGGAATAGCATTAAAACTTTTATAGTCTTCAAGTAGGTAACAAAATAAATATTGCACTGGAGATAAAATTGATGTAGCTACATAAACTGTAAAAATGGTGGGAGTAATACCAAACGGTAGCAAAAGCATGTAGCTAAAAACATGTAGCTAAGTATGATACTGGTATAAAAATGTGTACAATGATACCACTGCTGAATCTAGATGAGGAGGGGTTAACATCAGTCCGTCGGCATGTAGATGTCCCGTAAAGGGAACTATCACAAATCCCAGTGGATGACTGTAGAATCCCAGGTTGATAGAGAGAAGTGCAACAGCCCTTGTGTGTGGCAGATAGTAAGGTCCCGCCGACAGATATGAAGGCACAGCAAAGACCCCTTTAGATGGAAACGGCAACCCCCGCCAGTGTCTGTGACGTCACCGGATCTCAGACAGAACTCTCTGAAAACCCAGAAGCCGCCAGAGAGGTGAGTACTGATCAAAAGAATTGTATTTAATCCAAAAAAATATATACAATTAATTAAGGAATTAATAGTTAATTTCCACAGCCCTAGAAAATATATCTATATATATATATATACTGTATATATATATCTATATATATATATATATATATATATATAGATATATATATATACACACACACAAACTAATGTACGCTGTGCAATGACCACAAAAACAAATGATAATGAAAAATAGATGTGCAATTCACACCCAAACTAAAGTCCATATGTCATCATATAAAAGTTGTTTTAAAACATAAACATACTGTAACAGTCTTTGAATGGATGGTGAAAACAAATGGTGTAAATAGAAGCGGTATAGATAGACCCACCACCGGTTAGTGAGGAGGCTTGCCAGAGTGAGAGGACTCAAATGGGCATATGCTCAGTGATTCAACAAGGCTTATGGTGCAACAACCAAAATATGGGACCTCCATATATAGGCTCCAGATCAAGTTGTAAGACAATCCAATTGGTCAAGAGATGTCACCGAGAAGCAGTCCTCAAATGCAGCCAACTTGTCAGACCAAATCCTCTCAAGTATTCAAAATGACATGACCAAAAAAGAAAATACTCCACATAGTGTGAATCAGCAGGGCTCCCTCCGGAAAGTTTAGTCTAAAGAGACATCATCTGGGGTAAAAGATGATATCGCTTTAGACAAAATGCGTTGGAACGAGCCCTGCTAATGTCATTGCGTTACCCACAAACCTCAATTTTAAGCGCTTGATCCACTTTCTAAATGTGAGTGTTTCCAATTTTCTTTTAATACATTTTATGTTTATACGGATTCGCACTAAATGTTATTTATTATTATAATTTGGTTACGTTTCATTCATTTAGATACATCGTTCGTTATTTCAGAAAATGTGTATTTGTTACGTTTACTAACAGACAAATTTTAAAGGAAATTCCAATACCTATAATTTAATAGTCAGTATGTAATAGTCGACAGACGCCATAAGTCTTCAATGACAGATTCGACCTTAATTAATTCAGATTTTTGGACTAATTCATTTTTTAACAAAACAAAATAAATAAAAACAAATTTCGGAAGTAACTAAATAATTATATTTTCCGGACAAATAATAAATTCTGAAAGCCAGAACATCAATAGGAGCCAGTATAAAGTAAAGAATTAACATGGGAGTGACATTTTCAGAACAAATGGTAGTCCAGCTGTATTACAAATCATTTTTTAGGTATCAACAGTTCAGTTACTACTGATATATAGGGCAAAGTAACAGATTTACCTATTTGTTACCCCCCCCCCCCCCCCCCACCACTGCTTATTTTCACCTTTTGATTGCCCCCTTCTTGCTCCCAAACACCCTTTACCAGATTTCTTATCCACGTGGTTCTGTCATCACATAACCCTCTGCACCATCTTTTTCCACAGTGAAGATCGAAGATCAAGAGTTGGTGTCCAGGCCCACTGCCTCTTTTCTTGTTGCTGCCCCATATTATAACAGGGTTGATTTACAAAATCTTGTGCAGCTCTGCATGGTAGCCAATCAGCTTCTAACTTCTGATGGTTCAGTTCAGCTTTGACAAAACAAAAACCTGGAAGCTGATTGGTTTCTATGGAGAATTGTACCAGAATGTACACTCTCCTGTGTTAGTAAATCAACCGCTAATGTCTTTATACTGGAGCCTGTCATTGGACAGTCAATGGAAAGTGTTTATGTCATTCAGGTATGGATGTGGGCATCAGAAGAAGGACCTTCCCACTGCAGTCCAGAAGATGAAAGAATGAGGACCTCAAGCATTATGTGATCACGGATTCAGGAAAATAAAAGGGTCTTTTAATTTAATTTTTAAATGAATCCCAGTTATATGGGAGTGGGGAGGTACAAATGTGGCCAGAGATTAGCTTAAACGCTAAACACAAAAACACACAAACAGAGTATGCTCTTTTACCTGCAAAACGATTTGTATTTCTGCCCACCCAAATCTTGAGATTTACCTATTTGCTACACAGCACAGACCTGTCTGGTGAGGGAGAAGACCTGATTTCTCTCAGCTGTAGCTAACCATCACTTATGCCGCGTACACACGATCGGAATTTCCGACAAGAACACTTCGATGTGAGCTTTTGGTCGGAAATTCCGACGGTGAGTAGGCCCCATCAGACTTGGAATGTCCGACAGCAAAAATTTGAGAGCTGGTTCTCAAATTTTCCGACGGGAAAATTACTTGTTGGAAATTCCCATCGTCTGTATGCAATTACGCCGCACAAAAGAAAAATGCATGCTCGGAATCAAGTCGATGCATGCTCGGAATCATTGAACTTCATTTTTCTCGGCTAGTCGTAGTGTTGTTCGTCACCTCGTTCTTGACAGTTGGAATTGTGTATGACCGTGTGTATGTAACACAAGTTTGAGCCAAAATTCAGTCTGAAAATAAATCCATGTTTTTCTTGTCAGAATTTCCAATCGTGTGTACGCAGCATAAGGCTTGCCATACACAGTTTGAATTTGGTTCAGCAGGAACCGGCCGAGATTCAAACCCATAATTGGCCTGCTAAATGTACCAAGTTGATCAATCAATCAACTTGGGTACAACCAGCCTGTCGGACTGCTGGACTACTCTAGCCACTAGCAATAATCACGGTCTTCTTTTGGCAGGAGAAAACAATTGCTCTGCAGGAAGTATTCTGTCGGTGTTGATGAGGGAACCCATGGTTGCAGGAAAGAAATTTACGCCGTTTATGGCCTGCCTTACAGGTCTTGCCCAGGGGAGGGCCGGGCCGGGGGGCTGGGTGGCAATTGCCTCCCAGGCCGCCCTAACTTATGTTCAAAATGCCCACTACCATTTAATTTTTTATTCTGGTCTTGGAAGTCGGGCCGACCTCTAGCTGTTGCATTCCAGGAGTTGTAGTCCACGCTCAAGCTCCCGGTGGGTGGAAAACAGAGCAGCGCAGAGGGAACTACAACTCCCTGGGACTGGATTCTTGGAAGCAGGTAGAGACAGGGCATGCCAGGGAGTCGAGACGCAGGGCTGCAAGGCTGGGCACTAGCTACAACTTAACCCCAGGATCAGGAGCATTACCCCCCAGGAGGCTGTGGCGTGCAAGGACCTGCTGAGCTGGGATCACTGAAGTGAGAGACACTGACACCCCTAGCTGACTACCCACACCCCCCCATACACCCCATGTAACCTACACCAGTTATTAGGCTGCATTGATGGGCACTGGAGTTGGATTTACTGATGGGCACTGGTGAGGCTGCATTAAAAACCAGATGGGCCATGGATGGTAAGCTGATTTGGCGGTTCAATGACTGGACTTGCCCCCCAGGCCTAAGGCTGCCAGCCCTCCACTGGTCTTGCCCCTCCACTAGTGTTTGACATGACAGTGGGGGAAAAAGCAGCAGACTGATGAGCTTATCTCTCTGTCATTCTGCTATCTTCTTCTGAAAGGCTCCTTGTACTGCTTCTCCCTCTAGCCTCTTAGCTCTGCTGTACTACCAGGGGTTGATAAAGTCCAATGCTGGTATCTGGTATTTACTGCTTGCAGTAAACAAAAAAAAAATGCATTTATTGATGTATTCATGAAAATTAGCTGTATTAAATGGTGTTCTTATATTTACCTGGAGTCCAGCTGCTAGAAATAAAATTAGCATCCAATTGCCATTTCTGCAGTCCAAGCCTAAAAAAGAAATAAGAATTCTGATTGGTAAGGATGTCAGAAAATGTTCATGTTAACACAATTTCATACATCAACCCATTTGTGAGTGCACGATAAAATAATCTAGGTTTGCGCTGCACTGCTCTTCTTGATATACTTACTTCAGGGATTTTGTGATTGTCCTTTTTGGTGTTCAGCTTGCATCCATATGAAATCCACTCCTTGAGTATTTTTCATTTTTACACTTAATAGTAAATTTTATTATTTTGATCTTTTGTATTTTTGCGCTGATTGCACTTTCTCTTTTTTATGCACAATAAAATGCACAACAAAATGCTTTATAACATTAGCCCCTAATTGACAGCAGACTATTCTCAAATCCCTGAGCCTCACATTTGGGTAAGAAGAAGAGTGTTTGAAATGCATTTAAACTGCGATGAAGAATGTTTAGAAGAACATTTTGCCTTGTTATAGGTGTACTGGAATGTAATTTATCACATCATTCTCACACATACACAAAACATATAAATAATTCATACATATAAGAATATATGCACTATATAAATAAATGAATCCCAGAGTTGCCATGCTTTAGTGTATTTAGAGAATGAAAGAAATGCATGGGTCCTGCAGACCAGATGACAAATCCATTTATCGCGCACAGATATTACACCAGATAATGACAGCAGCGGCAGCTGTAAGATTTGGCATCCATAGATAGAAATACTTAGGCAGAGCAGGACTTCATCTGCATGGGATACACATACAATGCACCTGGGTTTGCATATTTACGCGAGGAGGTAAGTAGTTGCTTCAATGAAAAACAACAGCATCATGTCTCCTGAATAAGTATATGGAAAAAGATATACAGTGAGGGAAAAAAGTATTTTGTACGTTTGCCCACTGACAAAGAAATGATCAGTCTAAAATTTTAATTTTAACAGTGAGAGGCAGAATAACAACAAACAAAAAATCCAGAAAAATGCATTTCAGGAGCCGCTGGTTAGATTGGGATGGCATGTTACCTCATGGCTCTGGTGAAGTGTCTAGGGTGAATGATGAATATAACAGCAATAAAGAAATGTCCGCCAAATAGGAAGTCTCTTTATAAGTGCTCTTTATTACCCAGCCGGGTAAAAACGGTCAACAGGTGATGGGAAGCATAGACAACGTTTTGAGGAGATATAGCAGACTCAGGCCTTGGATATTGAAGCGATCCTGCTTCCGACAACAATCAGTCTCTCTGCTCCACTCCAACTTGAGTGGGTATAGTGTACCTGGACAGGCCTCTCTCACAGACCTGGCAGCCAGAGTATCACTCGAACTTGAGAAGGATGCCTCTGCCACAGGCTCTTCTGAATGACCGTCGGACAAGCGCCTCTGCCACAGGCTCTTCTGAATGACCGTCGGACAAGCGCCTCTGCCACAGGCTCTTCTGAATGACCGTCGGACAAGCGCCTCTGCCACAGGCTCTTCTGAATGACCGTCGGACAAGCGCCTCTGCCACAGGCTCTTCTGAATGACCGTCGGACAATTGCCTCTGCCACAGGCTCTTCTTAATGACCGTCAGACAAGCGCCTCTGCCACAGGCTCTTCTGAATGACTGTCGGACAATCGCCTCTGCCACAGGCTCTTCTGAATGACCGTCAGACAAGCGCCTCTGCCACAGGCTCTTCTGAATGACCGTCGGACAAGCGCCTCTGCCACAGACAGGGCTGCTGTTAGAAATCATGGGGCCCCCGTACAACTTACCTGTCTGGGCCCCCCCCCCCCGGAAATAACAAATCGCTAAAATGCCATGGTCGCAATTGTATGCTTTGCAGCAATGGCAGAATTATTGCCTCGCTACTGCCCCTTCCTGACACCTGTTTTTTTTTCAATTGCTTAATAGTAATTTTAAATTGCAACAGTGAGCCAAGCATTTGGCTTCAAGGTGCAGAGCAGCCCCATTGAAGTCAAAGAGAAGTTTGACAAGTGGTGCCGCCTTTCAAACTCTACAGCATGCGTGAAAAATGCTGCAGCTGTGAAGTAAAGCATCACAGCCATGGCATGAATACAGCCCTGTCTGTCTATATGACAGCCGGCTTCTGAAGGGTCGTGACCATAAAAGGCCTGCTGACCATCTCCCAATGGCTGAGAGCGCTGACTGGAATGTTCTGGCGGGAAGACGTCTCCCTGTCAGCACACAATAGAGAACATCAGGGGAGATCACTGTACTAACTTGTGTGTTAGAACAATGGCTTTGACCTAAGGTGTCATTTTTTTTTTCGTTCAGCCTGCTGGGGTAAAAAAAAAACTAGCAGTGTATTCTAGGCATTAGGCTGCATTCACATTTGACCTTTTCTGGATGTGTGAGGCCGCGTACACACGATGAGACATGTCCGCTCAAACGTGTCCGACGGACCGCTTGCAGCGGACATGTCTCATCGGATTTTGGTTCGATGGCGTGTACACACCATCGGACGAAAATCCCCTCGGGCTGAGGACACGGTGATGTGGCGGTGACGTTGACGCCGCCACATCACCACTACAGGAAGTAAAATACTTCCACGCATGCGTCGAATCCATAGTTAGTGTACTGAAATGTGTCCGACGGCCTGTCGGACCAGTTTCAGCAGATAAATTCAATCGTGTGTACGCGGCCTGACAGTGCACAGGTAACGGGCGTTTTTGGAAATGCACCACAAATGCGCATTTTGCTTGTGGTGCCATTAATTGTTAATGGCACACGAAATGCAAACCAACTGACCAGTGTTTTGTCATGTGGCAACGCTGCATGCCTCAAAAGGTTCTAGAGCATGGGTGTTCAAACTGTGGCCCTCCAGCTGCTGCAGAACTACAAATCCCATCATGCCTCAGCATTTGGAAGTTCTGCTTGTAACAGTCAGCCTTGCAATGCATCAGGGGACTTGTAGTTCCGCAACAGCTGGAGGACCACAGGTTGAGCACCCATGTTCCATTGCCTCTGTGATGTGTTTGTCACACATATGGCAGCCCATTTAAGTGAATGGGCTCCCCTGTGTGCAAAAAACAAGCAAAAAATAAATAAAAAATGTGAGCAGGAGCATGTGTTCCCACTACGCAAAGTATATAGGGGGCCTTAGGGGTGGTATATAGAAGTAGCTGGGCAGAGATGTCTGTCAGCTGGAGGGAGAGGTGTCCACTGGCTGCTAGCTTCAGCACTGCAGTTCTAGGCTGGCTCCATATTCACTCCCTCTCCAAAATCCTAAAATTGCTGTCCCTTCACTCCAGTAGAAACTCCCCCCCCCCCCCCCCACACACTCGTCCCCTCCAGCAGAAACACTTCTGCATCCAAACCCTGGAGTTCACCATGAACACAGAGCAGTGAGAGTACGATCTGGAGGGAGGGCGAACAAGCTTCCTGATCTGATCATTCTTCATCTGACAGGAGATAACATGCCGACTATGGGGGGGACACACGCGAAGGGGGAGTTTCAGGACCCAGGAGGCACAGGTAGAGACTCTGCTGATATCTCCTTCTGCTTCAGATCAGGACACAGCAAGCATACATAGAACTGATCCCTCTGTAGAACTGCCAGAGGGAGAAAATAGGCAGCTCTGCCACGGGTCCTCAGGTGTTACAAATCAGATCCAATAAGTGACTTATCTGAGCAGTGGCGATGTCCATGCTGCTTGGGTGATGCTCTCCTCCTCCCTCGGTCAGTCCCGTGCAGTCACAGACTTTTTTTTTTATTCTGAACTCTGTTCAGATTGCCGGGTCCCCCTGCTGGCTGGAGCCCAGTACAACAGGGCTGGCTGTACTGGCTTATCAAAGGCCCAGGCCTTGGCCGAGTGTGAATATGGAGGAACTCCTCCTGAGAAAAGTTTCCTGAGTCTTCTTTTAATGTCGCCAGAGTATTGACTGAGAGAGGAATCAATCCCTCAGTGTCCAGTACCTCGATCCCCGATGGGACACCAGCCTCTCATTGGTATGGCTGAACTGGATTCCCCACCAAACAGCTCAACTCGCCTGGGATCTCCGATGGTGGGAACCCAGTAAGTCACTGTGTCCCCATGGTGCTCAAAGTGTTCCGGACCAGCTTGGCTCCGGAACCAGGAACCCCGCGTTGCACCCACACCCCAGCCAGGTAGGCCATAACGCACAGGGCGCCGTGTTGTGCAGTCTCTCTAAAG
Organism: Rana kukunoris; assembly: GCA_029574335.1. Taxonomy (NCBI): domain Eukaryota; kingdom Metazoa; phylum Chordata; class Amphibia; order Anura; family Ranidae; genus Rana; species Rana kukunoris. The sequence continues at coordinate 110,304,150 of CM056060.1, read as the reverse complement.
GTGGGTGCCACACCAGGAACCAGAAGAGAAGACGAACCCCACCCAAATGGCGTCTGCCCCATAAGTACCCTCTCCCAGCATGCCCAGCGAGGCCCAGGCCTCGCGATTGGCTGCTTGAAGAGAGCACCAGAACCTCAGTTTCCACTGCTGCCACCTGCCGTCCCAGGGGGGGAACAACACCCCAAACACAGCAGAGTGAGCCCACAGCACAGCCAAACTGAAGCAGAGAGCCCTACATAATCACAATTGGGATCAGAGTAAGATTACACTCTGATCTTTTTCCCAAAAATTTACTAGCACCCGTACTTTGAAGTATTTGACCCCTTTGCAAAACATTACTTAGTACTTAGTGGCAAAACCCTTGTTGGCAATCACAGAGGTCAGATGTTTCTTGTAGTTGGCCACCAAGTTTGCACACATCTCAGGTGGGATTTTTGTCTCACTCCTCTTTGCAGATCCTCTCCAAGTCATTAAGGTTTAGAGACTGATGTTTGGTAACTCGAACATAAACCCCCCTTTACATATTTTCTATAGGATTAAGGTCTGGAGACTGGCTAGGCCACTCCAGGATCTTAATGTGCTTCCTCTTGAGCTACTCCTTTGTTGCCTTGGCTGTTATTTGGATCATTGTCATACAGGAAGACCCATCCACAACCCATTTTCAATGCCCTGGCAGAGGGAAGGAGGTTCTCCCCCAAGATTTGATGGTACATGGCCCTGTCCATCGTCCCTTTGATGCAGTGAAGTTGTCCTGTCCCCTTATCAGAAAAACACCCCCAAAGCATAATGTTTCCACCTCCATGTTTGACGATGGAGATGGTGTTCCTCACACGGCGGAAGGGCTGAAAAACTCGGCTTATACTCGAGTATATACGGTAATATCACTTTTCGCTTTTGCTTCATTGTAACTTGAAATTGACTATTTTGTAATGTAAGGTTTAAATGGTAGCACAACCATAGAATATCATCATCATTGCAATAGGTGTTTGCCACTTTAATACACCAAAACTAAAGGACAGTGAAAAAAATCCTACTTATCTATGTACTTAAAAATCTTTTTAAGACAAGTCACTCTAAATCACAATTAAATGTAAGCTTATAGGCATATCTGTATAGCTTGTATACTCCGTTATAGGAGAAATCCCATTATTCAGAGTACCCCAAGTGAATTATGTCTCTGTAGAAAAATTACCCATCTGAAATTCTCTACCATGGGACAGGAGATTTTAATCAAAGATTTGGCGTTAAGCTTGAATTATTTATCATCCAATACAGGAGGAAACAAATGAATGAGTCTCTCCTTGCACAGCAGTTACAGCACAGACCCTTTGGGGCAAACAGGTCTCCAGCTAGAGCCTTTTCTATGATCGCCCTGTTATCTCTGCAGTTTCCAACTCATACTGGGAAATGAGAGGGGGGAAAAATGGATAAATGAAACACAGCCCGTATAAAGGATAACAGAAGAACAATTTCTTGGTTAGAGTATTGTATTTCCTTCTGGCTACTAAACCTCTTTTATCTGTTACTTTTTCGTTTTAATCAATACTTAAATTATAGGCCTCCTTCACTACTATGCAACCTGCCATCAGCTAAAATGCCCCTTTAGGGAAAAAAAGGAAAAGGATGGTGGGACTTTATATGAAACATCACATAAGGGTGGGTTGAATCAAAAACATAGATTAGCATATAACATGATTGGTAATCACATACATAAAATATCACATGAATGGTAGTCATATAACATCATTGATACCATAATAAAAACACTAATATACACGATAATGGGTGAGCCAGCAATGACCTAAAAACAAATATATATATAAAAAATATTGTAAAGTTGGTTAATGATTCAACTACATAAAAACCCATGGTAGGTACATGACTGCTGGGGCATGATATCAGAAAGAAGGGCTCGGCGCGTTTCGTGGACTTAATCCACTCATCAGGAGCAGGCTATACAGTGGGGCACCTAAAATAAATAAAGAATTGATAATCAATGGTAATTGACTAGAATAGGGGGCAAGAGTCACAGAACTTAGTCTTAGTGCTCTTACCTATGGGTAGAATAGGAGAACGTAAATCATGGTACAAAATATAAGAAGCATTGGGGGTGGAGGACATCCCCCCGGGAGTTGAGGTGATGACCATGCAGCGACAGAAAGGCCAATTGTTATAGGGGAATGAGCCTCTGGTATGAGGAAAACATTCTTCCGGGATTAGGATGGTTGGTAAAACATCTAAAAAAGAAATAATGATAATAATAGTGTAAGTATGGTGGTGAGTGAAGACTGGCTAGTATTAGCGAGAGGAAAATATTGTTAAAAAGAGGTAAAAAGACCCAAGGCACCACCATGAGAGCCCCAAAAATGCCCCTTTAACCACTTCAATACTAGGCACTTTTCCGCCCTTCCTGCCCAGGCCAATTTCCAGCACTGTCATCGTAATGCCGTGTACACACAACTGTTTTTCATGATGTGAAAAATGGTCGTGTGTAGGCTCCATGGCATTTTTCTCGACGAGAAAAATGGCCGAAATAGTTTTAGAACCTGCTCTGTTTTTTCTCGTCGTTTTTCACGTCGTTCTTTTTCATGTCGTGAAAAATGGTTGTGTATACGCTTTAACGAGGGGGAAAAAAACACACATGCTCAGAAGCAATTAATGAGACAGGGAAATTAACAAAAGCAGCCCAAAGGGTGGCGCCATTCGAATGGAACTTCCCATTCATAGTGCCGTCGTACGTGTTTTGTCGTATGTGTTGTACGTTACCGCGCTTTGCTCGAGCATATTTTTCAACATGTTTCGAACGTGTGTATGCACGGCAGGCTTGAGACAAATCACGACAAATCACGTAGAGAAAAACTAATTTTTTTTCCATGACATGAATAACGGTCGAGTGTATGTGGCGTTAGAGAGTCCCTAATCTATGTCATATATATGAAAATGTATCATTCATTATGTACTGACACTCTATCCCATTTCTTGAGGCTCGAAAATGTCATAACAGTACAATCACCCCCCAAATAACACCTTTTTTGAAAGTAGACAGTCAAAATCATTTAGTAAGAGGCATGTCAAGTTTTTTGAAGTTGTCATTTTTGTGACAATAATTTTGAGTATGCAGAAATAAATAATAAATAAAAAATTCATAACCAGTAATATCATATAACTGGTGTGGCGCTGATCAGGAACATTGACTGGTGACAAAAATAAATAATAGGGTTGTCCCGATACCACTTTTTTGAGACCGAGTACAAGTACTGATACTTTTTTTCAAGTACTCGCCAATACCGAATACCGATACTTTTTTTCAAGTACTCACCGATACCGAATACCGATACTTTTTTTTAATGTCATGTGACAGTGGCAGTATTTTTTTTTACTATTTTTTGTTTGTTTTTCTTTGTTGTTTTTTTTTTTTTGGGGGGGGGGGGGGAGTAAATTGTTAGTGTGTTTTCTTTATTTACATTTTATTTTATTTTTTTGAAAAAAATATTTATTGCATTTTTTTTTTATCAGCCCTGTTGGGGGTCTTTGGTGAGATATCAGGGGTCTTAACAGACCTCTGAAATCTCCACTTTAAGACAGAGAAAAGGGACTAGGGACACAGATTCCCCAGTCCCTTTCTCTGCAGCCTCAGCTAAAAATGAAAAGAAGCTTCTCTCTATTCATAAACTGAAGCATCGTAATCACAGGTTACGATGTTTCAGTTATATAAATGGACAGAGTCAGTAATCACTGATTCTGTTCATTCAGAAAAGGTAGGAGCCAGGTTTAGCGGCTCCTACCTCCGCTCTCCATCCTCACAAATTGAGGGGGGAGAGCGGCACGGACGGGGGGGGGGGAGAGAAGAGCGGCACTGACGGGGGAGAATAGTGGCACGGACTGGGGAGAATAGCGGCACGGACAGGGATAAGAGCAGCACGGATGGTGGGAGAGAAGAGCAGCATGGACGGGGGGAGAGAAGAGCGGCACAGATGGGGGAGAATAGCGGCACAGACAGGGGAGAATAGCGGCACTGACGGGAGGAGAATATCGGCACGGACAGGGAAGAGAAGAGCAGCACGGACGGGGAGAATAGCGGCACTGACGGGGGGGAGAAAAGCGGCATGGATTGGGGGAGAGAAGAGCGGCACTGACGGGGGGAAAGAAGACTGCACGGAGTGGGGGGGGAAAAAGACTGCACGGAGCACGGGGGAGAAGACTTGCAACTCCCCTGCCTGCCCAGGTATCAGGTAAGGCATCAAAGCATTTCCCCCGAGTACAAGTACTCGGGGAAATGCTCGGTATCGGTCCCGATACTGATACTAGTATCGGTATCGGGACAACCCTAATAAATAAATAAAAATATAAAACATGTTGTTCACTTCGATCGTACACACGATCAGAATTCCGATGGTCTAAAAACTGATGGATTTTTTCATTGGAGATCCGATGAAGCTGACTTTTATCAGTCTTGCATACACACTATCAGACTAAATTCCGACCGTACAAAATGCGGTGACGTAAAACACTACGACGTGCTGAGAAAAATGAAGTTCAATGCTTCCCGAGCATGCGTAGACTTGATTCTGAGCATGCATGGATTTTTCTCCGATGGAATTCCACACAGACGATCAGTTTTTACTATCATTTTTTTTCCCGAGCATGCGTAGACTTGATTCTGAGCATGTGTGGATTTTTCTCCGATGGAATTCCACACAGACGATCAGTTTTTACTATAATTTTTTTTTTTCATCTTAAAAAATTTAAATCATGTTGTATTTTTTAACACCTATGGAAAAAAAAACGATGGGGCCGACACATGATCGGTTTGTCGGATGAAATTAGTTCATCTGACTTTCTTCATCGGTAAAACCGATCGTGTGTACATGGCATAAAAGACAGCTTACACCTTTTTGTTTTGTTTCTTGGTCCATCCTGTTCTTCTGCATTTCTATAATTATTTTCCCCACTCTCATCTTTTTTGTTTTCCTCAACAGTCCTTATGATAAAATTGCACACAATGTATCAGTGGATATATGCAGGGCTTTTTTTCAGGGGGAACTTGGGGGAACTCAGTTCCACCACCTCTGACTCAGACCCTTTGGTGCCTGCTCACCACAATCACTTGTAAACACAAAAGTCTGGTTTCTGTGTTTACAAGTGATAGCTCTACACTCTGCGTGTAACCCCCCTGAACTGTGCACTTTGTATGTAATGCAATCCTGGTATTCAATGCCCCTTTAAGACCCTTCTACCATTTTTGACATCTAAACAGGGTCGTGGTTGAGTTCCTGCACCTATTTTCTGAGAAAAAAAGCTCTGGATATATGATTCAATGTGGTAATGAGGCTTTTAGCTGGATCCTTCTCATAACACAACAATGTTTTTTTTTTTTTCAACACTTTCAAACAATACTGTCCTACAAGTGGTCGACGTATCCTGTTGTAAAGACTGGGTTTTCATTTCCAATTCAAATAACCTGTATTGCTGATGTAGCATGATATACAGTCCTTTCTTTAATACAATGGCCTTTTATATTTCCTTTTAAGTATAAAACTTGAAAACTTAATAAACATAGACACACAGACATAAAGGACCACTTAATGTTGGCCACACACACATCTTCTCTTTATCTGATCAACAATTCTATGCTTTAATTAAATCAGTTGAGTGTTAGAAGCGATGTTTCTATTCAACACCTACTTAATGGCAAAAATTGATCAGAGAGGAGTCATTCCCACTCCATTATACCCTCTCTCTCTTATGCCATGCTTATTGCCCAAAAGCGATGTGCCCCCTTTCTTTCTTAAATAGGAAAAGGACCTTAAAAGAGTTGTAAATGAAAAAAAATAAAAAATATGCTGAAATGACTGTTTACAGGGTATAGAGACATAATAGTTAAAGGGGTTGTAAAGACAAAAATATTTTCCTCTTAAATTAAAGTCTGACAGTAGCTGATAAAGTAAAAAGTAATGTTTTGCATTATAACTAGTTTGATACCTGTTGAAATCTAGCTGTTTTATTCACCTCCTTCACTCCTGAATCGTTATTCTCACTGACTTCCTGGTTTGCGGTGCACATTCATTCTTGCTACATCAAGGCCTAATGGGAACTACAGTTCCCATTAGGCTTAGCCTCCATGCCTGTAAGGGATAAGAGAGCCTCTTTATGCAGGGCTGTAGTCATAGGGAGTGGGTGAGCACATTCTGCTTTCCACCATGCAAAACGGCTCAGATGCTGGTGGAAAGCAAGAAGAGGAGAGACAGGAAATGGCATTTTCAAACCTGGATTACTATATTTTGTTGATCAAAAGGAAAAACAAGGTAAGTGATATTTAAATGCTCTAGCTTACAGCAATCAATTGATCTAATAAAAAACAAACCTTTAATGTTCCTTTAACTGATTCCTTTTAATAACGATTAAAAATAGATACAAATCAATCATATAATCTACCTGTAGTTTCTAGTTTCGTTTTTGCATGTTGTTTCCTGCCTCTCTGCTGTACAGAGCCACAAAGCCGATACAGGGCAGTGATGGTTTGGAAAACGAAACTGATTGGTGCTGAGGGGTTTTAGACACACAGTAATCACACCTCCTTGAAGTTAGTGACCACAGAGAGAAAGCTCCCAGTACTGTGGTTATCAGGAAACAGACAACCAGGAAGTGTGGAGATCAGAGAAGAATTACAGCAACTGAGGACATGAAAACAGCACTGCATTAAGGTAAAGGAAGCTATTAAGATAAAAAAAAATCCTTTACAAACCCTTTAACTAACAGTTTACTTCTGAACAACAGAATGTGTTACATTTTACACATAAGTCTGCTATATCTAGGAGATTTCCAGAGTTTGGATACAAGCTACTAACAAGGTGATTTACGGTTCCTGAGAGATTGCAGCAGAGATGTAAGAAATCTCACAGTTCGCTCTACCATATTTTCTGGACATACAGATAAAGCCTTTAGTAGAGAAGTGTGGGCCCTGATCCAGGATTTCACCGATGTGTCCTTGGGGGATAATCTTGCTGCTTGCCTTCTACATCTCAGGTCTCTCTCCAACAATCTATATAAATGCTACCTGGTAAATCTCTTAAATACTGCAAGAATTTGCGGAAAGTGGAAAGATACTTCTGACATACGATGGTGGTTTCATTGGATTCCATTCTCAACTAAATATAAGTAATTCCTACTGGCCAAACTCGGTGTACTCTGAATTAACCACTTCAGCTACGAGCCTGTTTTTCAGATTCGGTGCTTACGAGACTAAAACAGTTTTTTTTGCTAGAAAATTATTTAAAACTCACAAACATTATATATATTTTTTTTCTAACACCCTAGAGAATAAAATGGCGGTCATTGCAATACTTTTTCTCACACCGTATTTGCGCAGCGGTCTTACAAGCGCACTTTTTTTGGAAAAAATTCACTTTCTTGAATTAAAAAATAAGACAACAATAAATTTGGCCCAATTTTTTTATATATTGTGAAAGATAATGTTACGCCGAGTAAAATAATACCCAACATGTCACGCTTAAAAATTGCGCCCGCTCGTGGCATGGCGTCAAACTTTTACCCTTAAAAATCTCGATAGGCGACGTTTAAAAAATTCTACAGGTTGCATTTTTTGAGATGCAGAGGAGGTCTAGGGCTAGAATTATTTCTCTCGCTCTAACGACCGCGGTGATACCTCACTTGTGTGGTTTGAACACCATTTTCATATGCGGGCGCTACTCGCGTATGCGTTTGCTTCTGCGCGCGAGCTCGTCGGGACCGGGCACTTTAAAAAAAAATTTTTTTGCTTTTCGTTTTTATTTCTATTTATTTTATAATGTTTAACACTGAAAAAAAAAAAAAAAAAAATATCACTTTTATTCCTATTACAAGGAATGTAAACATCCCTTGTAATAGAAAAAAGCATGACAGGTCCTCTTATATATGAGATCTGGGGTCAAAAAGACCTCAGATCTCATATTCAGGCTTAAATGCAAAAAAGAAAAAGAAAAAAAAAAAAAAAAAGTCAAAATGTAAACAAATTAAATGTCTCTTTAAGAGGCTGGGCGGAAATGACGTTTTGACGTCACTTCCGCCCAGCAGAGGTATGGGGGCGGCTGAGGGACATTTTTTCCCTCAGTCGCATCCCCGGATAGCCAGCAACAGGACCCGATCGCCTCCGCCGCTACCGACGGCTACGGTAAGCGGCGGAGGGCGCGGGAGAGCGGCGGGAGGGGGGGGGGCACCCTCTCCCGCCGCCGGTAACGTCGATCTCGCGGCGAATCCGCCGCGATGACCGCCGTTATCGTTAACAGGACCGCCCCACGAAGAGATGGATATTTCGGTTGTGGCAGCAGCTGCTGCCGTTACCGAGATATCCATCTTCAAAAAAATGACGTCTTTGGACGTGGGGCCGGTCAGAAGTGGTTAAATGTATGGCATTTATCTGCAGTGGCCTTGAGTAAACTCTAATGCCGCGTACACACGACCATTTTTCGGGTTGTAAAAAATTACGTTTTTCAGGCTCTAGAAAAAACAAAGTTTTTTTCAACCCAATCATTAAAACGGCTTTGCCTACACACGATCGTGAAAAAAAAAAGCTCTAGCAAAGCGCAGTGACGTACAACATGCACGACAGCACTATAAAGGGGAAGTTCCATTCGGATGGCGCCATCCTTTGGGCTGCTTTAGCTGATTTTGTGTTAGTAAAAGACGATTTGCGATTTTCTGTCTGTTACAGCGTGATGAATGTGCTTACTCCATTATGAATGGTAGTTTTACCAGAACGAGCGCTCCCGTCTAATACTGTAACTTGCTTCTGAGCATGCGCAGATTTTTCACGTCGTTAAAGCCCACACACGGCCATTTTTTACAACACGAAAAACGAGAATGTTAAAAACGTCATTAACCACTTAAGGACCGCCGCATGTACATTTACGTCGGCAGAATGGCACGTACAGGCACATTGGCGTACCTGTATATCCCTGCCTAGACGTGGGTCGGGGGTCCGATCAGGACCCCCCCCGGTACCTGCGGTGGTCCCCGTGGCTGTCTGAGCGATCCGGGATGAGGGGGCGGCTGTTTGTTTTTGTCCGCCCCCTCCAGGTCGCTCCCAGCCAATCCGCGCGCTCCCCCGTGTGTCACTTCCTCTGCCTGTGTAAACACAGGAAGGGGGAAATGATGTAATCTCTCCTCTCGGCGGTATTTTCAACCACCGCTGAGGAGAGAAGACATCACACAGTGAGTCTGCACAACACTACACTGACACCAGTACACACAGGCACATTAGCCCCTTGCGTTCACCCCCCCCACCCCCCTGTCACAGTGTCACTGAATGCAGTGATCATATATGTACTGATCACTGCATTTAGTGTCAGTGTGACAGGCAGTGTGACAGGCAGTTAGTGTTAGGTTCAGGGTAGCGCCCTTACCCCCCCAATAAAGTTTTTTATAAAGATCACCGCCCTAGTTAACCCTTTCACTCCCTATTGCCAGTGTCACTAAGCGATCATTTTTCTGATCGCTGTATTAGTGTCGCTGTTCCCGCTAAGTGGCTATTTTTTTTTTATTGCGATTATTTTTTACTAAAGACATGTGGCTGAATAAATTTTGGCCTAAATGTTTGACTAAAATTTAGTTTATTTGATTTTTCTTATAACAAAAAGTCAAAAATATTGATTTTTAAAAAAAAATGTTGCTCTATTTTTGTATATAGCGCAAAAAATAAAAATCGCAGAGGCGATCAAATACCACCAAAAGAAAGCTCTATATGTGGGAAGAAAAGGACGCAAATTTTGTTTGGGAGCCACGTCGCACGACCGCGCAATTGTCGACGCAGTGCCGAATTGTAAAAACTCCTTGGGTCATTTAGCAGCATATTGGTCCGGTCCTAAAGTGGTTAAAAAATAGAGCATGTTCGAATTTTTTTTGGCAATTTATCAGAACCCGAAAAATGCTCTGAAGTCCACACACGATATTTTTTTATAATATTAAAAAAAGTAATTTTTTACAAACCGAAAAACAGTCGTGTGTACGCGGCATTACCCCACACTCTCTCTTAGGCCACGTACACACGATAGGTTAAACCGATGAGAACAGTCTGATGGACTGTTTTCATCAGACCAAACTTCGGTTAAAAAAAAGCCAACTTGTTTTGCATTTAACCCATGGATTCCTAACCGATAAGTCAAAACCGATCGTTAGTAGGCACGACCATCGGTTAAAAATCCACACATGCTCAGAATCAAGTCGACGCATGCTTGGAAGCATCGCACTTAATTTTTTTCAGCATGTCGTTGTGTTTTACGTCACTGCGTTCTGACCCGATCGTTTTTTTTTTAACTGATGGTGTGTAGGCGCGATGGACCATCAGTCAGCTTCATCGGTTAACCGATGAAAAAAGGTCCATCAGACCATTCTCATCGGATGGACTGATCGTGTGTACGCGGCTTAACACCTTGTTTTTTTTTTCCTCACACTTCTCCGTTTCTGCTTTATTTCCTTTGTGGTCTTTACTGCCCCTTCCCTCTCTTGCTTCCTCCCATTTCTGCTTGTTGACAAAATAGGAAAACAGAACAATGACATGGCTTGGGCCTTAGGTCCCCCTGGTCCATACTGGGTATTATTATGGCCTTTTCATTATGGTTACAGAGTTTACCATAAAGCGGAGGTTCCGCGGCCATTCATGTTTTTTTGGGGGGGCATTTAATGGGTTTTTACATAACAAAGTAAAACTCACTTGTTTGGTGTCTTCAAATATCCCCTGTCCTTTTTCTTGCAAAAGAAGAACCGATGTAGGCATATTCCATTTTGCTTGTGGGCATTGTGAAGCCCACAAGCACTGATTTCCGGAAAGCGGTGAATGCTCTTTCTTGCTCATGCGCAGTGTTTACGGCGCGTAGCTTTATGGTTGCCATCACAACGGGCGGGGTCTTTGAAAATTCATGCCCCATTGTGATGTCATTCAAAGCAGCCAGCATGACGCGTCACTTCTTATGTGAAATCTCTAGAGATTTCGCTGGACGACATAAAGTATTGTCTTTTGGGAAGCATGACACTGTGCTCCCAGGAGACATTGCGGAGAACTCCCAGATTACATTGCGGTGCCAGGGAAAAGAAGTAGGGAGGGAAAACCCAGAAGTCTCACTTCAGAAAGTTATACTACGGTATTTACAACATAGAAAATAAAATGATGTGGCTATTGAACATGTTGGTAGTGTAAGGAATGTGATGGAATATAATTGTTATTTAGGGCGGAACTCCGCTTTAAGTTTTCATGGAATGCGGTTCACATGACTACTGTGACTTTGTATACAGTATGAAATGTATTTCAAAATAATAGAAATAAGCATTGAGGGGGGAATTAACCCTTTTAAGTTTTTTACTCTGTTCATGTAACCCATTTGGAGATAACACCAGGACAAGAAGTATTGGAAAAGGATAATGGAAGTGCTAAGAAGAAATCTTCTAATGGAGACACTAAATCCAGTGACTGATGTCTAATGCCGCGTACACACGGTCGTTTTTTGCGATGAAAAAAAACGACGTTTTTTAAAACGTCATTTAAATTGATCGTGTGTGGGCAAAACGTCGTTTTTTGTCTTAAAAAAAACGACCAAAAAAAAATTCCAACATGCTTGAATTTTTTGTGTCGTTTTTCAAAACGTCGTTTTTTGTTTCACAAAAAGTCACCGTGTGTAGCAAAAACGTCTTTTAAAACGACGTTTTTCAACCCGCGCATGCCCAGAAGCTAGTTATGAAGCGAGCTTCAATGGAAAAGAGTGGTGAACGTAACCTCGCTTTTTGTGAAAAAACGATGGTGTGTATGCAAAATTGTCTTTGAAAAGTGACGTTTCAAAAACGTCGTTTTTTACTTCACAGAAAACGTTGTTTTTTTTCATCGCAAAAAACGACCGTGTGTACGCGGCATAAGGCCCCATTCACACTTGGGAATGGAGATGTCTGAGATTACATGCAGGATGATGGTGGAGGCTCCATCAAAATCAATGGGAGGCTGACATATATCCATATGTTCACGGCGTACGTGGTGATCCGGCGTAGCTTAGGCATTTGTGCCAGCGTGGTTGTGAGCATGTGCATAAGGGTGCTGTTTCATGCGTTCACGTCACGGCTACTTTAACATTTTTTTTTACATGCCTCTTGTTTTTTTTTTGTATGGGTTCTCTGCTAATCTACAGACATACTGGCATACATGCATGGATAAATGCTGAAATGACTCTAGATACTGGTGCTCAACTTCTGGCTCCAGGGGGCTGCACTGTCTTCCTGTCCTGATCCAGGGTATAAACGTATTCAGTATTCATTTTTCTTCCAAGCTTTCATTAACTGGAGGCAGAGAGAAAAATGAGGCGACGGCCTACAAATCACTCCTCGTCATTACGACTGCTACCATCTTAAAACTGGCATTTTGAATACCCATAACTTATTATGGGGCTAATGGCATCTTTCCAGTTGGCATGCTGGCCCCTCATTTTTATTCCATTTTTCCACAAGAGAAAATCATAATTGTAAGTTATAACTTCATAACTGAGGCCCATTTTGGCTTATGTATGGAATTACCAAAATATACCAGACTGCGTAAGCTCTCGGGGACTAATGTCTATGGTTCAATGGTCCGTATACAGTGCTTTGGATTATGTTGAATTTATAAAAAGGCAAAATAACAGATTTTGCTTCTAAATCTTTTCCTCCGGTTTAGGGAATATTGAGATAAGACATTGCAATGTTGATGGGAAGTGCAAATATGATGAAAAGTAGAAACGGCTCACCTAGCAAAGTGTATGTTTCCTTTGCAAAGAAAAATTGTATTATATAAAGTGAACCCTGGTTACTTTAAATAACCAATCATGTCCAGGGAAAATCAGATTGTAAGCTCTCATAACCAAGGCCCTTTCCAACCATCTTGTGTTGAATTGTATTGTAGCATTACTGTTTTGTTTTAGGCCGCGTACACATGACCGAGGAACTCGTCGGGCGAAACACATTGTTTTCCTAGTCGAGTTCCTTGTTCGGCTGTCGAGGAAGTCGACAAGCCAATTTTCTCCATTCCCGTCGAGGAAAAAGAAGACATGCTCTCTTTTTGGCTTGTCGAGTTCCTCGACAGTTTCCTCGTTGAAAAATGTACACGCGACCGGTTTCTTCGGCAGAATACGTCTCCCATCAAGTTTCTTGATGGGTTCTGCCAAAGGAAACCGGTCGTGTCTACGCGGCCTGATTCTGTAAAGCACTGTGAAAACCATTGGCAATATATAAATCCTGAATAATAATAATAATAATAATAAAAAAAAAACAGAACAATAAAATAATATTAATCATAGCAGCACTCAACTAGGTACTGTAGGTAACGTGTTCACAGCTCTACCCTATTCACCAACATTTAACTAAGAGAACAGCCTCTAATCCTTTAATAAACCAATCCCAACATTATGGGACTGCTCCCCAGTAAAGATACATATATACATATGTAGCGTCCGGTTACTTTAAAGTACTGGTGCTATTTAAATTTAGAGGGAGATCAGAGTGTAGTTAAACTCTGATCTGGTTAAAATGTTTAAATTGGGTCTCTGTCTCAGCTTGCCTGTGCTGTGGGCTCATTCTGTTGTGCTGGGGTGTTCTTCCCACCCCAGTGCAGTAGATGGCAGCAGTGGAGTCAAGGTTTGGGTGCTCTTTCCCAGCAGCCAATCAGGAGGGTTGAGCCTCGCTGGGCATGCTGGGGGTGGGTATTTATGGGGCAGACACCATTGGTTCTGAGTCTTCTTCGCCCAGTGTGGCACCCACCTTTAGGGTGACCACATCACGGTGCCCGGCGTTATGGTCTACCTGGCCGGGGTGTGCGTGCCACGCTGTGTTCCTGGTTCCGGGACCATGTTGGTCCGGAACATTTGAGCAGCGACAGGGACCCAGTGATCGAATGGATTCCCACCTCTGAGGATCCCAAGCGGTATAGCTGTTCGGTGGGGAGTCCATCTGAGGAGCGCCAATGAGAGGCTGGCGGTCCAAAAGGATTTCGACAAACCCTCGGGGATCAAGAAAAAATACATTTAGAAGGGAAATCGAAGGAAAAGGTTAGTGAACCAACAATGCACTAGCTTAAAGGAACCTATTTAGAAACTAAAAAACAAACTTTGCCTTAAGGTGAAATAACTTCTGACACCGACCGACCCCCAGCCTTCCCTTCACTCACCTGAGCCCGTTCGTTCCCCATACCTTCATATTCGGGGCTTCTTGGATTCTCCATAGATCAAGCTTTTAGCTGCGTTTAGGAGATATGGGACTAAGGTATTCTTATATTGGGAGACGGTTTTTCTCATATCATGGAAAATGTCCATCCACAAATGGAAGTCTCCAAAGGGGGATTAGAAGCAAAATCCAGCAGGAGCTACATTGTATAAAACAGAAGAGAGGTACCTCTAATGCCCTGTACACATGATCGAATATCTAATGGAATCTAATCCGATGGATTTTTTCGTCAGGTATCCGATAAAGCTGACTTTCATCAGTCTTGCCTACACACCATCAGTCAAAAATCCGACCATGTCCAACGCGGTGACGTAAAACACTACGACGTGCTGAGAAAAATGAAGTTCAATGCTTCGGAGCATGCTTCGACTTGATTCTGAGCATGCATGGATTTTTGACCGATTGAGTTCCACACAGACGTTTTTTTTATCCATAGGAAAATTTTAAAACATGCAGAGGCGCATTGCGGGCAGTATTTCCGCGGTTTCTTAAAGATGCTGCTTGCAGGAAAAAAAAATCTCTCCTGCCAGCGCATCGCCTCAGTGTGAAAGCCCTCGGGCTTTCACATTGAGAAGGCTGGGCAGGAGTTTTTCCGGCTTTATTTAGGCGCTATTTTTAGCGCTGTACCGCCTGAAAAACTCCTCAGTGTGAAAGGAGCCTTAATGTAACCATATTGCTACACTTAGAGGCTCCTCTCTTCTTTTTTATACTCAGTTGTGACATGACACTACTCTTATATCCAGACATCGCTTGTATATCAAGTCACAATTTATCAAAAATGTTTGCTTGTCTTGCAAAACGCTCTTAAACCAAGTTACTCTCAAACCAAGGTTTTACTGTAAATAAATAATAGAATGAGCTTAGGTACATAGGCTTCTGCCATACACCTGTAATCACATATAAAGGTGTGTAAATATGTGCCAAAATGGACATTTCTTCTTCTCTGTTTTTCTGCCAGCTCCTGGTGGGAGTGTTTCATTATGTCCGTGTGCATGGAGCCATATATTGAAAAAAGTGGTGTATTACTATTCAGGTATTTGTCTCTGTCAAACGGCTGGTCTCCGCTCTCAATCTATCAGTGTCTTATCTTTGGCTCAGCAAATTAAGATAGAGATGCAAATGATACATATTGATCTTCAGTAGACTTCCTTGCGTCTCCTTTCACGCCCTCTCCGTTCGATTTATCTTTTCTGTTTGCATTGCTCATCTTTCTGCAGAATGCTCCTCAATTTTCTCTTTGGACATTACTTGTCAGCTGTTTCATGTCTTATGTGAGCTTTCACAAGCTTGTAAAGTTATCAGCTATAAAAATTAACAGCTTTTTTTTTGTACAGGGGACTCTTCTCAAAATTTCGGAATAATAGTGAGGATTCAGCAGACACACTGTATTCTCCTTTTTTTTTTGCAACTTTATGAGAATGTTTTTATTTTGGGGCACAGTTATTTAAGATCAAAATCAATATCTTTCTGTTTTTTTTTTTTTTGTTTTTCCATGAGAAATATAATTTTTTTCTATTGATTAGCCTGCTGCGTGAAATTTATTTACTTGTTTTCACCATTGTTGTTATAAAAGTGATACGAATCCTGCAAAATCTGTTTTTGTGGATCGATTTCTCCACTTATAAAGGTTTTTGTTAAAAAAAAAAAAAAAATGATGTTGGAATTTTCATTGATAATTTACACTTTTTTAAACCTGGCCTAACCAGCGCTTAAAGGGGCTGTAAACCCCCTTTTTTTAAAAAAACAAACATGTCAAACTTACCTCCACTGTGCAGTTTGTTTTGCATAGTGTGGCCCCAATCATCGTCTTCTGGAGAAGCGCTCTACCTAGGGGTTAAATTGCGGGCAGCATTTGCATGCATAGATACAGAATGCTGGACTCGGCCCCACTATTGAATTTGATTGACAGCAGCGGGGGGTCTTTTAAGGAACATGGCTGGAAGAGCTGCCCATCCTCCCGCCACTTTTTTCTATGGTATGTCACAGCGTTCTGCGGTTTCTTGACCTTGCCAGCATAAAATGGCTGTAATGGGCTATGCCCTTGATGGAAATCAGAAGTAGGTGGCCTGTCCATCACTTATGGTAAGGACAGGCCCCACCCCCACCCCCTTTTGGAATTGTGTGCTCACAGTACAACTGTGACTGACACTGGTTGATAAGTGTTCACATGTTATGTTTGGATTTAATAAAGCTGTGGCCTTGCCCTTTCCAACCTAATGGTTGTAAGTGTGTTTATTTAACGGGGTGAAGGAGCAAGGGGCAAGGTTTTTCTATACATCTATGTTACAGTTATTAGTACCTGGGCTCATTGCGCCTTAGAAGTCATGGGAAGAGGAAATAGGCTCTCTTAGGCGGCTTACACATGATGAGACATGTCTGCTCAAACATGTCCGACGGACCGTTTCCAGCGGACATGTCTCATCGGATTAATGCCGCCACGTCACCACTCCAAGAAGTAAAATACTTCCACGCATGCGTCGAATCCATTCCACGCATGCGCAGAGATTTCTGTCCGCTGGTGAGTGTACTAACCAGCGGACATATCCGACGGACATGTCTCCGGCGGACAAATTTCAAAGCATGCTTTGAAATTTGTCCGCTGGGAAAACATGTCCGCTAGCCCGTACACACGATCGGATATGTCTGCTGAAATGGTCCGTCGGACCAGTTTCAGCAGATATATCCGATCGTGTGTACGTGGCCTTAGAGATGAGGAACACAGGAAAAAAATCTTGAGAATAGCTTGTTTCTCAAGCGATGCTGGGACATTGGAAATGTGTTATAAATTACTGGCAAGATGGTAAGTGACCCCTCAGAGGGCGCATAGGCTCGCAAACTTATTGGAGAGGCTAAAATACCCCGGGTACCTTTGCGCATCTGTGGTGGGAATGCAGAAAGATACAACCTTATTGGGAAGGAATTATAGGAGTGATTTATCAAACAACGGGAGAATGAATTCAGAAGGACCCCTGGGAATGTTTATTTCATGATACAAGATTTTTTCTTTCCTATGCATTAGGTCTATGAGTGGGAAAACCAAACCAGACTTCTTTTTCTAGAATTGTGGGAGGACATGTTTTATGTATTGAATCAGGAAAGGAAGACAAGTGCCATATGGTACACAGCAACAACATGTATACAGGGAAATCTAGTGAAGCAGAACACCACACAAAAGGTATTAAAAAAAGATCTTACTAAATATATATCTCATTAGTAGGTTTAAGAAATTTGCAGGCAGCTTGGCAGAATTGCTCCCACGTGTTCTGATTTGCTGATTATTTTATTCTAAACATTTTTTATTGGTTTTGGATAAGCAAATTATGCTTTCCCCATCCCTACCAAGTATTACACATGTGCACATTGAAATATTTTGTTTCGGAATTTCGTTTTTGTCCGAAAAATACATTTATTTAGTTACTCCCAAAATTTGTTTTTTATTTATTTTGTTTATCGTTAAAAAATGCATTTGTCCGAAAATCCAAATTAATTAAGGTAGAATCTGTCATTAAAAGGCTTATGGGCCCAGATTCACAGAGCGATTACGCCTGCGCAACTTGTGTTGCGCGTGCGTAAGTCTAAATGTGCGCGTGCGTTTAGATGCGCGCGATTCAGAAAACGAATTACGCCAGAATTCTACTTTTTTTTGTCCGGCGTAATTTCGTTAGACAGACGCATCCGTCCGCGCAAAAATGCGCTAGACACACCATTGATTTGCTAGTCAAATATGCTAATGAGGGAGTTGCGGGGATCCACAAAAAAATGCAGTTGCTGCGCAGGCTACGCGATGTGCGCAACAGCAAAATGTCCTGTCTAAAGTTAGAGCACCTAAAAGCTGGTCTAAAAAATGAAAAAAAGTCTACTTGTCAGATAAAGCAACACTGTTAGGGAGGAGTTCAGCAGTCACACGTGTTGCCCAACAATCTGTATGCCAACATGCCAGGGGCATCGTCGCGCATAGCTATACTACTGACTTTAGATGAACAAAGAAGGAGGAGGGCACGGAGGATGGCACTAAGGAGGGCACGGGAGATGTTTTTTTTTTTTTTTTTATTTGCTTATATAAAATTTACAATTTAAATTAATCTAATACAATATTCTTATCTGATACAAGCCCCTCACTCTTCACTTGATATATCACACACGCATAGACATCTTTGGCATGAGTGATTCTGAGGTGTCTCGCATCTTCAGATTCACCCCTCATGCCATCATGGAATTACCACAACCTTGCAGGAGGACATCACCAGCCCAACACATGGCACCACCCATGACACCCATGACAGCTACATATACAATCAGAGCCCCATCCCCACAGATTTCGAACAGAACATGTATGGGGACAGCTGGCTGGTTGGTGAGTGACATGGGAGTCAGGCATGACTATCCCCTCCCGTGATGCACACCTCACAAGTGGCACATGCATGACTAACATCCTCCTGTCTTTTCCCTTCAAGGTGACTCTGCATATGCACTGGTACCCCATCTCATGACCCCATCTCATGCCAGCTCACATTATGCATCTTTGCACGTTAAACACACACATTAATCATGGCACAATGAGAATGCATGCATGCACACCACTGTGGTCCCTAGCACACACACCCCACATCCTCATCACATTGGATTGGCACCAGTCCACCATGCAGGACTTGTGAGCTGCAACGCCATGCCACGGCTCCAATTATGTCACTGTACATTCATACACCATTCACACAGACCTGGGGATCACTTCTCCACCACAAATGAGGGTGACACCCCTTTTCCCGCAGGAATATCACCCCCACATTCCAAAATCATACACAAACAGAACCAAAAAAATTAAATAAATGACGAGCAAAAATAAAAAATGCCCAGCAAAAATATAATTTAAACAAAATAACAACAAAGAAAACACAGAAAAGACAAAAATCACTCTGCAAAACAGTCCCCAAATATCTCAAAGACACGTCACAAACAAACAAAAGCACCTTGCTGTAGAGGGAGGGATACAAAGGGATGTATTTTTGCAAAGGAAGTGCATTTGTGTCTGTCTATTTATGCTGTCTGCGTAGTTCATAAAGTTGCCCTAGTCCATTTCCAATTTCACTGATTGCGCCGCTCCCGAGTTGTGAGCATGCGCACATCGGAGCTGACCATGGTCTCCTTCAAGCGCGCATGCGCGAGCCGGCCGGCCCTTCATTTGCATGGGGTCACGGCTCATTTCAATGTAACACGCCCACATCCCTCCCAATTTGTATTACTCCTCCTTACGCCTCTGGAAAAAATCTTACGCTTGCGCAATTTCCTGCGCAAAAGCTACGTGAATCGGGGGATTACGCGGCTAGATGGCGCAAGTCTAACGTAATGGCGGTGCGCTACGCCGGACCGATAATGCGCCGATGTACGTGAATCTGGGCCATGGTGTCTATCGAATGTTCTAAGAAGATTCGACTGAATCTGAAAAAAAAAAAAAAAATAGATTCGATGGAGCAGCGAAACTGTACGATGCTTCAATCCTACATTTCTGGTCGAATGTTCCACCTACAAGCTATAGTAAAATTCTAATGTTGTATGGCAGATTTCTCTCTATGTCGAATCTTTTCTCTCAATGTCGACTCTTCTTCATGTCTCTATAATGTCGAATCGGTTCTCTCTATGTCGAATCCTTTCTCTTTATGTAGAATAATATTGGACTAATAGAGTTAAGGTTAGGCACATTCGACTGCAACGAAAACGGAAATAAAGCATCTGTTTATGTCTGATCTTTCGGTTTTCGTTTGCTGCACTTGCGTTATCGTTTGTTAAAACGATAACGAAAATACCTAAAATTCAGACGAAAATGCATCTGGACGAAAACGAATGCACATGTCTACTAAGTATTACCATTACCCCAGGCATACAGGGCAATAAGTCTGCTGCTGTAGGAAGTGCGATTGTTGGAGTCCCTTGCTCTGTGGTCAGCAGCCTATGACATAAATGTACCAGGTCACGGCTTTAAAGCCTGTCTCCAACCTTTTTCCTTTTTTCTTTTTTAGTGTTAGATCTGGGAATAGGTAAAATGTCTTTCCAGTTTTATTACAGTTTTAAAAGGGTACAAGAGAAGCGTGAAGCACTGGATTATTTATTACCGGAGTCACTTCATTAGGAAGAAGGACTGAGTTCTATACAGCTCTCCAAGGAGCAACAGCCAGGAGCCTAAACCAGCTTCTGGAAGAGTTGCTTTATATTCGATCTTATTGTAATCACCCTTCAGGATCACTTTATATTCCTATATATTTTTCCTCTGCAGAATTTGCCAAGCCCTGGTCAAAGGGGTGCCTATTGAACCCCCAAAACATGTTGGCTTTTAACTAAATGTTACCTAATGAAATTTACCTCCGGACTTAACAAAACGCTTTACTTTCCATGGATTTTATTTCTGTCATTGAACCCCTTTGGGAAGATTTAACTCATGTTCTTTGTCACCCCAATATGAAATTAGAGACATATTTGTTACTGGGAAAGCAAGCCACAAACTCCTCACTGGGCAGAATTCACTTTCGGTTCTGTAGACACAACAGGAAGTGAGGGAAAATCTTTCCAAAGTAAGGGGCCTATCACACCGTTTGTCCGTATTTCATCCATCAGTTTTCGAATGAAATACAGACATACATGTATCCCTATGGGATAGCGCGTGTCATCGGATGAACATCCGCTGACACCCATAATCGTCCGCCTCCGCAAACATCCGCTTTTGCAGATGGAAGAAAACCCAATTTTTTTTCCGCCTGCAGAGCGGATTGGATAAACACGGAGGGGAGAGTGGAGAACAAACAGGGTGGTCTCTGCACAGGGGGCGAAGACCGCTCTGTCATCCGACGACTCAGCAGGGATTTACGGAGCGATCCCTGCTGAGCAAACGGACACACGGAGGCGGATCAATACTGATCCGCCCCGTGTGAAAGGGCCCTAAGGGAAACTACCATATTTGAAGATTTTGTTCTATGATGGAGGCTACCAAAACAAACAGAGAGAGTAATAATCACAAAGTGGGGCCTATCAGGGGTTCTAAGCCCTCAACATCTATACAAAACAAAAACATTTTTTTTGGCTTCAGACATACTTTAAAGCTAGGGTCAGCAACCCATGCTCTGTCAACCACGGTCAGCCAGCAGGTAGATCTTAAATGGATTAGCGAGTCCTTCTACTCAGCCTCAGATACTCTCACTTCACAGGGGAGCGAAGAGCAGAAGGCAGCATAGTAGATGGATGGCGGGACCGAAAGCTGCTGCGGTTAACCAGCAGGTGATTGGTTGTAAGGAAGCCAGACAGTCCTAGCAACCAATAACCACCCTCCATTCAGTACTTTGCTCCGCTGTACACCTTACAAAAGGTAGGAGAGAGCTACCTGCACACTCCTGTTTGTGTCCGAGGGATGGTGTGAAGGGGAAAAGATCACTTTAGTGTAGAGGGGGCAGAGGATACTGCTATGGGGGGCAGAGGACACTACAGGGGGAGGGTGATGTGGAGGGGACAGAGGGCAATGCTATGTACATATGTTAGACACTGTTGTAAAGTTATGCATTGCGGGACTACAAGTAGCAGGAGAAATGGACTCCATGGCCTCGTAGGAGAAATGGACTACATTTCCCGCAATGCTTTGCCTGAAGGAACATGTGACACCCCCGCACAGACTTGTGGGGGGGGGGTTACTTAAGGGGAGGGGTGGCGCTTTCTCACTCTCTCGGGATCGGCATCGTCTCCTCTGCGGAGCTGTGGACAAGGACAGTCGTGCTGCTAGGCCAGAAGCCTGGGCCTATCCGGACAACGACAGCCGTGCTGCTATGCCAGAAGCCTGGGCCTACCCATCGAGAGACCAGCCACCCAATGGGAAGCCAGACCCCAGTATCCAGCCTGTGTTCTGGGAGGTGGAAGAGGCAGCCCAGCTAACACCCGAAACAGAGGAGAACCCTCGTCCGGGGTCCGGTGGACCATGGAACCGCACCTCACCAGCGCGCCTTCTTGCTCTGAGGTGGGTCGGCCTGTGTGGTGAGAGAGCATCTGCTCAGCTTCTGACTTTTGAGTTACCACAGACATCCAGTCTCATTCCTTAGGCCTTAGACATATGCTCGGCCCACAGCTGGAGTTTAGAGACCAGTAGGTTATTCCAACACCTCCCAGGTGATTGACACTGATGAGTGATTAACGCTCCCACATTCTGTTACCATAGGCCCTCTGTGGTGTGATTCCTTCCTTTAACTGTTATCCATGGATTACAATTTTGATGTGCACCAACCGGCCGCTACGCGAACATTGACTAATCTGTAGGATTGCCCACTAGGGGCGCTCGTGAGCATAGACTGACTTCTAGTTTAACCGAATGGTATCATTCTTAGGTTCAGAACTTCCCATTATTCCATTTTAATTGCTGATTCTTGCAAGGGCCCTTGCGAATCAGACTGAGTTATTACTGATTGTTGTATTTGCATTTAGACTCTATACCTGTTTCCAAGTTTCTATGCAGTAAACTTACCCTTCTTTATTATTCAATTATATTCACTGTGTGGAGTATATTTTCTTGCCTGGAGGGACCGTTCCGTTACCACAGGTAATTTATTGTAATATTGTCATTACATATATGTGCCTGCTATTGTGACCCCTGCTGGGCTGGAGTCACAATAGCAGGCACATAATATGTAATGACTATCACTGGGTTTCTGATGTGTCAGGGGCGGGTTCGAGTTATTTAAATAAGGGGTGACGAGAGTAGATCACAAATTAACCAGCAGCTCCTTCGGAGGTAGCGCTACACTTTCATTAAAATTAAAAAAGGAAATATTTTTAGTGATTACAGATTTGAATTAGTTTGTTTCTTATATTTGCTTCGATATCAACTTTAATTTTTAAACAGGGTCACTTTAAATGCATGCAAGAATGCCTTTATATACTGTAGCTGTCTTGATAAATGACATTGACTGTAAAATGTCAAAGTTCTGGCCACTGTGTTTATTGCTTTAATATTTTCAGTAAAAGATTGTTCAAATTGTGTTCAAGAAGTTGTTGGCTTCTTCTGCTTGGATGTTTCTGGGTCCTCGTTAGTGCCAAGAAGGATTGGGCCAGGGCACTCTGCCATCTGTATTAGTGTGCACCTCATCTCTCCTTTCTCCACCTCCTCCACTACATCAAATTGACTGACAGCTCGGCTTATGCAAGGGCAGAGCAAGAAAGTGCACTGCACAAAAGCAGTCCAGCCTAAAGGAAACCTGTCATAAGAGAAATATGTCGATGGCCGTGGCTAACCTCCTTCTAAAAATGAGTTGTCTGCTGGTATGCTGATTCACCGGCTTAAATACTTTCGGAATTATTGACCTGGAACAATAATTTAGCTTGAGAAGTCATATCTTCTGATCTACTGATTTGTTCCAGGTCAGTGACTCAAACAGTACTGTCTTTGAGTACTGTCTTTGGAATTGCCCCAGCCCCTGTTCAAATTCAATCCGGGGACAAAACCGAGGACAGTGTCCTCAATCCGGGCACTGTCCCCGGAAACAGGGGATGTCTAGTCACCAGGGCAGGACTTAGGGTGGTGGGGGCCCCTGGGCTTGAGTGTTGAAGGGGCCCCCTGGAGCGAGGGGGATCATAGTTGTCGAGCGGGGGGGGGGGGTGCGCATTAAAGTTGTTGAGCACGGAATGTGTCGGCTATCTTCCCTTCAGCAGACATCCCCACACCGCTCCGGTTCTGTTCCGGTTCCGTTCCTCCTGGGGGAGGTTTTGAAGTTGTTGAGCGGAGGGGGGAGTGCCTCTCACCTGTGCCAACAGCCAAGGCCACAGACTGTCATTAGCCCGACTGTCGGCTTTCTTCCCTTCAGCAGCCACAGTCCTCCACACACCGCTCCGGTTCCTCCTGCTTCCATGCTGCCTCCTATTGCAGTGCAGGAAAATTAACCGGAAGCGGAAAGTCCCACAGAATGCGTGCGTGTTGGGAGGTATGCGCAGGGCCGCCATCAGGAATTTTGGGGCCCCTTACACAGCTTAAGGCATGGGCCCCCTGGAGCAGAGAACTAGGGGGTGCTGCCGCCTGAAATTGAGAAGCGGGGGGGATGCCGCAAATTGAGAAGCGGGGGGGGCCTTTACAAAAAAAAGAAGAAATAAAGAAAAAAAAATAAAAAAAATATATATATATACAGTGCGGAAAATAAGTATTTGAACACCCTGCTATATTGCAAGTTCTCCCACTTGGAAATCATGGAGGGGTCTGAAATTGTCATTGTAGGTGCATGTCCACTGTGAGAGACATAATCAAAAAAAAAAAAAAAAAGAAATCTCAATTTATGATTTTTTAACTATTTATTTGTATGATACAGCTGCAAAGAAGTATTTGAACACCTGTCTATCAGCTAGAATTCTGACCCTCAAAGACCTGTTAGTCTGCCTTTAAAATGTCCACTTCCACTCCATTTATTATCCTAAATTAGATGCACCTGTTTGAGGTCATTAGCTGCATAAAGACACCTGTCCACCCCATACAATCAGTAAGAATCCAATTACTAACATGGCCAAGACCAAAGAGCTGTCCAAAGACACTAGAGACAAAATTGTACACCTCCACAAGGCTGGAAAGGGCTACGGGGAAATTGCCAAGCAGCTTGGTGAAAAAAGGTCCACTGTTGGAGCAATCATTAGAAAATGGAAGAAGCTAAACATGACTGTCAATCTCCCTCGGACTGGGGCTCCATGCAAATCTCACCTCGTGGGGTCTCAATGATCCTAAGAAAGGTGAGAAATCAGCCCAGGACTACACGGGAGGAGCTGGTCAATGACCTGAAAAGAGCTGGGACCCCCGTTTCCAAGGTTACTGTTGGTAATACAGTAAGACGTCATGGTTTGAAATCATGCATGGCACGGAAGGTTCCCCTGCTTAAACCAGCACATGTCAAGGCCCGTCTTAAGTTTGCCAATGACCATTTGGATGATCCAGAGGAGTCATGGGGGAAAGTCACGTGGTCAGATGAGACCAAAATAGAACTTTTTGGTCATAATTCCACTAACCGTGTTTGGAGGAAGAAGAATGATGAGTACCATCCCAAGAACACCACTGTGAAGCATGGGGGTGGTAGCATCATGCTTTGGGGGTGTTTTTCTGCACATGGGACAGGGCAACTGCACTGTATTAAGGAGAGGATGACCGGGGCCATGTATTGCGAGATTTTGGGCAACAACCTCCTTCCCTCAGTTAGAGCTTTGAAGATGGGTCGAGGCTGGGTCTTCCAACATGACAATGACCCGAAGCACACAGCCAGGATAACCAAGGAGTGGCTCTGTAAGAAGCATATCAAGGTTCTGGCGTGGCCTAGCCAGTCTCCAGACCTAAACCCAATAGAGAATCTTTGGAGGGAGCTCAAACTCCGTGTTTCTCAGCGACAGCCCAGAAACCTGACTGATCTAGAGAAGATCTGTGTGGAGGAGTGGGCCAAAATCCCTCCTCCAGTGTGTACAAACCTGGTGAAAAACTATAAACATTTATAAAGAAAATAAAAGGGGGGGTTGCCACATGGGGCCCTGGGGATCTCTGAGCCCTTTCATAAAAAAAATATATATATATAAAAATGTAATTGTTTTT
Source organism: Rana kukunoris (assembly GCA_029574335.1). Taxonomy (NCBI): domain Eukaryota; kingdom Metazoa; phylum Chordata; class Amphibia; order Anura; family Ranidae; genus Rana; species Rana kukunoris. Next base: position 110,278,343 of record CM056060.1, on the reverse strand, counting down.
ATAAAAAGAGGGGGGGGGTGTTGCCATCCGGGGGCCCTGGAGACCTCTGGGCCCTTTAATAATAATAATAATAATTATATATCAATAAACATATTTTTTTATAAAACATAAATTAAATTTTTTTTTTTTAGAGGGGCCCCCTATTAGGCGGGGCCCATGGGCTTTATCCCAGTCAAGCCCAATGGTAAGTCCGGCCCTGCTAGTCACCCTACTTTAAAGCCCAACTGCAGGAATTCTGAAAATCCCCCCTTGCAGTGGGGTACCCCCTATTTTGTAAACGCTATAAATTTTACGCAAACCAATCGATAAACACTTATTGAGTTTTTTTATCCAAAAATAGGTAGAAGAATATGGGTCGACCTAAACTGAGGAAAAAATATTTTTTTATATATATTTTTCGGGGAATATATATTATAGTAAAAAATATAGATTTTTTTTCAAACTTGTCACTGTATTTTTGTTTTATAGCACATAAAATAAAAACTGCAGAGGTGATCAAATACCACCAAAAGAAAGCTCTATTTGTGGGAAAAAAAGGACACCAATTTTGTTTGGGAGCCACGTCTCACGACCGGGCAATTGTCAGTTAAAGCGACGCAGTGCCGAATCGCAGAAAGGGGCAAGGTCCTTAACATGCATAATGGCCCGGGTCTTAACCGGTTAAACCCCTTCCCATCCCTGCATCCTAAATTATCATAATATCAAAATATAGACTTCAGGTATGTGTTTGATAGGAAGCAGCTGGCATCAGGACAGTATGCAAGCACTTGAATAGACAGCAAATAAGAAGACAGGGCAAGTTTATTCTTCCAATAAAAATTAAACAATTAGGCCGCGTACACACCATTAAATAAATCCGATCAAATCGGTCTGACAGACCATTTTGATCGGATTTGTTTGCTGGGATATATTGATTTGATCGTGTACACACGATCAAACCAAAATTCCCGCCGGCAGACAGCGCGGTGACGTGGCGGTGACGTTGTCGCTGCTACGTCACCGTCACCAGGAAGTAAAACACTTCCGCGCATGTGTCGAATCCATTTGACGCATGTGCGGACAGATATGTCTGCTGTGTACTAACCAGCAGACATGTCGGACGGACGGGTTCCCAGCAGACAGATTTTAAAGCATGCTTTCAAATTTGTCTGCTGGAAAAACCTGTCTGTCCACCCGCACACACGATCGAATTTGTCTGCTGAAACGGTCCGTCGGACCGTTGTGTACGCGGCCTTACAGTATATAAGCAGTTAAATTCAATATAGGAGGAGGGGAAGATGCTGCAGGTTTTATCTTGAAATAGAAATAAGTGTATTATTTTAACCACTTGCTTACTGGGCACATAAACCCCCTTCGTGCCCAGGCGAAATTTCAGCTTCCGGCACTGCTTCGCTTTAACTGACATTTTCGCGGTCGTGCGACGTGGCTCCCAAACAAAATTGACGTCCTTTTTTCCCCACAAATAGAGCTTTATTTTGGTGGTATCTGATCACCTCTGCAGTTCTTATTTTTTGCGCTATAAACAAAAAAAGAGCGACAATTTAAAATATATATATATATTTTACCTGTTGCTATAATAAATATCCCATTTTTTTTTTTAAAAAACAAATATTTTTTTTTCTCAGTTAAGGCCGATACGTATTTTTCGACGTATTTTTGTAAAAAAAAAAAATGCAATAAGCGACTGGTTTGCGCAAAAGTTATAGCACCTACAAAATGGGAAACAGAATTATGATTTTTTTTATTATTATTTTTTTTACTAGTAATGGCGGCGATCTGCGATTTTTATTGGGACTGCGATATTGCGGCGGACATATCGGACACTTTTGACACAAATCTGGGACCATTCACATTTATACAGCGATCAGTGCTATAAAAATGCACTAATTACTATATAAATGTGACTGGCAGGGAAGGGGTTAACACTAGGGGGTGAGGAAGGGGTTAAATGTGTATCCTGGGTGTGTTCTAACTGTGTTGGGGGAGGGGGGTGACTGGGGGAGGTGACTGATGCTGTGTCCCTATGTACAAGGGACACAGATCGGTCTCCTCTTCTCTGACAGCACGTGAAGCTCTGTGTTTACACACAGAGCTCCACGTCCCTGCTGTCATCTGCTCGTGTTCCCACCGATCGCATGTACCCGACGGACATCGCGGCTGCCAGGTACATGCATCGGCTCTTCAGCGATGCAGCGGGACAGTGTTAACCCATGGCGCGCCACCTAGTGGCGCACGCGGGTAATGCACTTTAAATCACGTCCACTTGGCGCCTCAGGTCCGCACTGTTGACGTATTTTGTCAATAGCACGGGTCTGAAGTGGTTAAAGACAATAGCCACAAAAATTGTACAGCAGCTGTAAAGAATATAAGCAGCTTGGTTAGGCCTTAATATAGCAGAGAGAGACAAGAGAGACAGAAAGACAGTGTATTCTCTATGAGACAATAACTACAAATATTTTTGAACACCAGATAACTTCAAAAGCTTGTTCACATTTGACTACATTTCTAACACTTAACAAATGCTCCTATAGTGTTAGTATGGGTGTTAGACTCGTGTTAATTTGCCTGACGCCTCACAACCAGACTGCAACTGCCTGCCAGACTCGAATGGGAGGCATTGAAAGGCTGCAAACGCCTCCTGACTCGACAAGAGGCTTCAATTTTGAGGCAACACAACACTAATGCAACACAACACTGTGTGCTGTCCATTGTATAATTTACATAGACGTTTAAGGGGCATTTTAAGTGCCTCTCAAACACCTGCTTTTAATGCCAATGTGAACTTAGCCTAAGACAGCAATTATTATTATTATTATTATTATACAGGATTTATATAGCGCAAACAGTTTGCTCAGCGCTTTACAATGTAGGGAGGCACTACACCAACAGTACAAATCAAAACAAGAGACTTAGCAGAGCCCTGCTCCTGCGAGCTTACAATCTAAGAGGGAGGGGCTGGTGAAACAAAAGGTTGGGACTGTGAGGGATGAACTGATGAGGGGGGTAGCAGCTGTCATTGTATGACATTTTTAATGAATTCTAAGTTTACCTAGACTGCAAATTTTAAATGAAAAAAATTAAATAAAAAATAGACCCATAGACCTCTAGACAACAGTTCTTCACTAGAGATGACTGGAGCTGTAGAAACCAATGGAGCTTTATATACAAAAACTAACAATCCTGACTCATGGCCAATCGAGTGGAAGTAGGAAGGAACAGGACAGTGCACAGAAAGTGCCAACAGAGGGAGCTGCGCTCAACGCTGAGTGCTCTGTGGACTGATTTCAGGAAGCTGGATTGTTTGTCCATTCATTTATGGTCTTCTCCCAAGGCACACACTGTGGCCCTTATGTGAGTGGATATTAGTTGCTAATAAAGTTTTATTGCCACTGGTAATTATTATTATTATAATACACAATTTATATAACGCCAACAGTTTACGCAGCGCTTTACAATGTAGAGAGGGGACAGCACAATTACAGTTGAGTTTAATACTGTAGACGCGAGTTTCACAACTCGCATTCGGCGCTCTATAAGCATTTATTCCAATCCAATCCAAAAGAGACAGGAAAGCCCTGCTTGTAGAGCTTGTATTTTAAAGGGAGGAGATGGTGGTACAAAAGGTAATAGCTGTGGGCAGGCTTTTTTTTCCTCAAACAATAGGTGCTGCAATTCAACCACGACCCCCCAAAACCCCTCCACCCACTCACCCCCTGCAAATCACATCAAATAGTGGGTGTGGTTGGTCAAATCTCACGAACAGTAGGAGGGTCTTAAAAGGGCATAAAATACCAGGATTGCATTACATACAGAGTGCAGAGTTCAGGGGGTTACATACAGAGTCAGAGCTGTCACTTGTAAACACAGAAACCGTACTTTTGAGTTTACAAGTGATTGTGGTGAGCAGACCCATCCCCCCCCCCCCCCAAGGGTCTGAGCTAGAGGTGGTGAAACTGAGCTCCACCACGTTCCCCTGAAAAAAAGCCCTGGCTGCGAGAAATTATTTGATGGGGTTGGCAGCTCTGGTTTTTCGGCCCACGTTACAGAGGCTTTTGGGTTGAATTGTTCTGCTCTGTAGTCAAGGGCAGGGTTATCTGGAGCTCTGCCACACAGAGGCGCTTATGGTCAGCCTATTGAATATTCATTACCACCAGGAGATGTCATATAGTAAATAGTTGGTAAGATTGAATAAAGACACCAGACTTTCCTGTTCAACCTGTGTCAATGGACTTTTTGGGGCATTGGCTTATCATGGTCTATTGATTATTAATTTATTGATTGCTTTACCATTGATGCCTTCATACAATTTCTAAGACAACTATCTGTGTACAATTGGGGTTATTGTCAGTTTACACTAGAAGTGCCTGCCCTGTTGCTATTGTTGTTTAAAGCGGAGCTCCACTCTGCACCTCTACTCCCGCTCATCGGAACCCTCCCCCTCTGGTGTCACATTTGACACCTTTCAGGGGGGTGCAGATACCTGTCTAAAGACAGGTATTTGCACCCACTTTCGGCCACACAGTCTGCGGGTAGTCTGAGGGCAGGACGTCAAATCCCCCCCCCCCCCCCGTTGTGTTCTGGGAAACACTTGGCTCCCAGAACACAGCGGGAACCAGTCAGCACGGCGCAGCGCGACTCATGCATGCGCCGTAGGGAAGCTGGCAGTGAAGCCGGAGCACTTCACTTCCTGGTTCCCTCACAGAGGATGGCGGTGGGGACAGCAGAGTGACGAGCGATCACTCCTCCTCTGCTGCGGACGGCGCTGGACTCCAGGACAGGTAAGTGTCCTAATTTTAAAAGTCAGCAGCTGCAGTATTTGTAGCTGCTGGCTTGTAATATATATTTTTTTTCAGTGGACATCCGCTTTAAATTTTGAATGAGCTGGATCTACAGCAAACCCACAGTAGTGGTGAACCCAAACAAACCTCATCCTTACTAGTGAGCGCTTAAACCATTTGTTGGCAATCACCTTATTTGCAGCGCATTCATTCTCATGTGTGGCAGGTGAGATGACTGCCAACAACAGTTGATATCACTTAGTAGCAAGAAATTAAATTCCGTTTGTAGTTAAGCCCTCATTTTTTTCCATCTAACTCAGACTAAATTCTTATTTGTATGCTTGTACTTGGGAATTAAATGCTGCAGTTTGTGTAGAAGCTATGTTATAAACAATATTAGATAGAAGTAATAAATCTTTAGTTATTTTTATTTCCGCAGCCCTGATAGGCAGATCTTCCACACCGAAGCTCTCCTGCCAATATCTGGTTGCTATGCTGTGTTTGTCTGGATGTGCTGGACCTGTGGATTTCATAGGAAATTTTTATACACATTCAAGGAAATGAGACAGTAATAAAGGGGATCTGTGCAGGAATTTCAAAGCTATAAATCAGTGGAGGGGCTATTGAGGCAAAGGAACAATATGAAGAATGATTTTACTGACTTTTTATGAAAATATTGGTCTGGCAATGACTACGTTTTGGACCCAGAACCAGCACACGGTTTGGCAAAGTCACACTGAAAGTGTATCTAAACCCAAGATGAACATGAAATATATTGCAGCTTACCAATCCTCGGATGCAGTGGCTGCATTCATTTTCTTTTGTTTATTTTTTCATTTTAATCTAACCTGGGGATCATGCAAATAACACATTTCCTAACCAAGGGTGACAAAACTCACATACTGTATCTACAGTACAGACCAAAAGTTTGGACACACCCTTCATTCAAAGAGTTTTCTTTATTTTCATGACTATGAAAATTGTAGAGTCACACTGGAGGCATCAAAACTATGAATTAACACATGTGAAATTATATACATAACAAAAAAGTGTGAAACAACTGAAAATATATGTCATATTCTAGGTTCTTCAAAGTAGCCACCTTTTGCAGCAGACACATCTCTAGAACAACTGTTAAGAGGAGACTGTGTGAATCAGGTCTTCATGGTAGAATGTCTGCTAGGAAACCACTGCTAAAGAAAGGCAACAAGCAGAAGAGACTTGTTTGGGCTAAAGAACACAAGGAATTTACATTAGACCAGTGGAAATCTGTGCTTTGGTCTGATGAGTCCAAACTTGAGATCTTTGGTTCCAACCACTGTGTCTTTGTGCGACGCAGAAAAGGTGAACAGATGGACTCTACATGCCTGGTTCCCACCGTGAAGCATGGAGGAGGAGGTGTGATGGTGTGGGGGTGCTTTGCTGGTGACACTGTTGGGGATTTATTCAAAATTGAAGGCACACTGAACCAGCATGGCTACCACAGCATCTTGCAGTGGCATGCTATTCCATGCGGTTTGTGTTAAGTTGGACCATCATTTATTTTTCAACAGGACAATGACCCCAAACACACCTCCAGGCTGTGTAAGGGCTATTTGACCAAGAAGGAGAGTGATGGGGTGCTGCGCCAGATGACCAGGTCTCCACAGTCACTGGACCTGAACCCAATCAAGATGGTTTGGGGTGAGCTGGACCGTAGAGTGAAGGTAAAAGGGCCAACAAGTGCTAAGCATCTCTGGGAACTCATTCAAGACTGTTGGAAGACCATTTCAGGTGACTACCTCTTGAAGCTCATCAAGAGAATGCCAAGAGTGTGCAAAGCAGTCATCAAAGCAAAAGGTGGCTACTTTAAAGAACCTAGAATATGACATATTTTCAGTTGTTTCACACTTTTTTGTTATGTACATGATTCCACATGTGTTACTTCATAGTTTTGATGCCTTCAGTGTGAATCTACAATTTTCATAGTCATGAAAATAAAGAAAACTCTTTGAATGAGAAGGTGTGTCCAAACTTTTGGTCTGTACTGTATGTAGGAGGCTGCAGCATTGTCGAACTAGGGATCAATGTTGCTTATCGCTATATATTGCTGCGCTAATAAAACAATATAATCAAAACAACATATATGATAAATGTATAACAATGTATAACGATTTCAATAATGAAATCCAAAATAAGTGAAATATCCTCACTCAAAGATGTTGGACAACTAAATACCCGGAGTGCACCTTCCACCATGATAGGAAAAAAGGCTGTGCCCTTACCAGATAACTAGACTCCACTTCTATCCAGTTCCTGGATAAAAACAATCTGCAGATAGCATACAAACTAGCGTGGAGAGACTAAGCATAGACTTTACCCTACTAGTTTCGTCAGTTATGACAAAACTAGTAGGGTAGAGTCTATGCTTAGTCTCACCACGCTAGTTTGTATGCTATCTGCAGATTGTTTTTATCCAGGAACTTTGTATCTACGTTTTGTTGGATTTGTGCAACTTTCAATAAACCATCACGGTTTATGTTGCCTTTCCTCTCCTCTCTTTTTTACACCTCACTGTTGAGTGAAAAGACAAAGAGAGCAACTAGTGGAGTCGATATCCATATCACCTTGTCTACATCCAGAGGATGGATCCTATGTGTCATACGAACCCTCGCTTTAATAGGCTCCTATAACGTATAGTCTAGTTCAGGGCTCAAAATTTCAAGTCCTGAGCTACTAGCCAGGCCTCAAGAGTTACTCGCCACCAGTTGCCCTACCTAATTCATACACTGCCCTGCGCCTAATTGCACCTGTAAACACACCCTCGTAGATTATCTCATGGAATGACAATGTTTTATGCAGTATCAAGTTACAAAATTAAATATTACCAACAACAACTTTAACAAAATGGGACAGGGCACTGGGGGCAGACCAGAGGGACAGGGCACTGGGGGCAGACCAGAGGGACAGGGCACTGGGGGCAGACCAGAGGGACAGGGCACTGGGGAAGACCAGAGGGACAGGGCACTGGGGAAGACCAGAGGGACAGGGCACTGGGGGAAGACCAGAGGGACAGGGCACTAGAACTGGGTCTCCGCTGCACCGGAGTGGTAATTTTCGCAATCCTCCACCTCACTCATTACTTTCTGCTCTCCAGCTACATTGGTCGGGGGCGGGGGGGGGGAGGGGGCAGGCTCAGAGAGGTCATACTGTTTGGTCCCATGACTTAATGAGAATTGTAAGGAGAGCACCTGTGTACTCCTCTGCCTGTGCGCGGCTCACCAGACTACTTTTCCCGAGCACGCACCTTTCCTCTTCGGCCGCCAATCTCATCAGGACTCTAAGTGTAGGCACAGATTGCAGGGAGATTGGTCATGCAGCCCTGGCATTACTCGCCCCCCAGCTTAAATCCACTCGCCAAATGCTAGTAGGCGAGTGGAAATTTTGAGGGCTGGTCTATTTATCTGTTGAGCGAAAAGACAAAAAGAGCAACCAGTGGAGTTGATATCTATATCACCTTGTCTACATCCAGAGGATGGAGCCTACAGTATGTGCCATATGAACTTCCGCTTAACTAGGCTCCTATAACGTGGAGTCTAGTTATCTGTTGAGCGAAAAGACAAAGAACATCCAGTGGAGTCGATAACCATATCACCTTGTCTACATCCAGAGGATGGATCTTACAGTATGTGCCATATGAACTTCCGCTTTACTAGGCTCCTATAACGTGGCGTCTAGTTATCTGTTGAGCGAAAAGACAAAGAGAGCAACCAGAGGAGTCGAGATCTATATCACCTTGTCTACAACCAGAAGATAGATCCTATGTGCTGTATGAACCTCCGCTTTACTAGGCTCCTATAAGTTGGAATCAAGTTATCTGGTAAGGGCACAGCCTTTTTTCCTATAACAATGGCAGGTGCCCTCAGGGTGTTTAGCTGTCCAACACCTTTGAGACAGGAATGCAAAGGGTATTTCACTTATTTTGGATTTCATTATGGACTGATCACTGTTATACATTTATCATATACTGTATATCCTCGAGTATATGCCAAGTTTTTCAGCACATTTTTTTGTGCTGAAAATGCCCCCCTCAGCTTATACTCAAGTCTGATCTCCCGGATTGTGGGGACCCGGTACTGGCCGGCCGTAGGTCCCCTGGACCCTAAGCTTGGCACACATATAGCCCCACTCTTCCTCTACAAGTGTGCAAAGTTTGTTGTCCGGGGGACCTAAGGCCAGGGAGCACCAATTTTTCAAAGCCAGGCACCCCTTCTATATACTCCCATGTTAAACGTAAGTCTAGTCATGGACACAGTTAGGCATGGGCATAGTGAGGCATAGACACAGTGAGGTATAGGCACAGTGAAGCATGGGCACAGTGAGGCATGGGCACAGTGAGGCATGGGCACAGTGAGGCATTGGCACAGTGAGGCATGCACATGGAAACCCTAGGCTTATACTCAAGTCAAAAAGTTTCCCCAGTTTTTTTGTGGTAAAATTAGGTGCCTCAGCACCTAAAATGGTATGTTGTTTTGGTTATATTGTTTTATTAACGCAGCAATCTTTATTTTCTACCTCTTTCACACAAATGTTCTGTTGTGTGATTGCCAGCTGCTGTTTTGTGAATATTTAATCAATAATTTCCTTCACCTGCACATCTACTATATACAATTTTTTATCCCTATACATACACGTGTAGAAACTAGGGTTGCCACCTGTACGGTTTTGTCCCAGACAGTCCGGTTTTTGAATGATGTGTTCGGGTTTACTACTGCACCAGACCCGGACACATCTTTCACATGGACTGCACTGGAAGTGACAACTCTCCCCTCTGCCTGACACTGACAGCAGCTCGGTTCAGCAGAGCAGAGTCTCAGTGTATCAAAGCTCCTCCCTCCTTCTCCATTCTGTACACACACGAGGAGGTATGATGGTGGGCACAGTGGCTGCATATAATGGTGGGCACAGTGGCTGCATATGATGGTGGGCACAGTGGCTGCATATGATGGTGGGCACAGTGGCTGCATTTTATGGGCACAGTGGCTGCATATGACGGGCACAGAGGCCTCATATGATGGTAGGCACAGTGGCTGCATATGATGGGCACAGAGGCTTCATATGATGGTGGGCACAGTGGCTGCATATGATGGGAACAGAGGCTTCATATGATGGTGAGCACAGTGGCTGCATATGATGGGCACAGAGGCTTCATTTGATGGTGGGGATAGTGGCTGCATATGATGGTGGGCACAGTGGCTGCATTTGATGGGCACAGTGACTGCATATGATGGGCACAAAGGCTGCATATGATGGGCACAGTGGTTGCATATGATGATAGGCACAGTGGCTGCATATGATGGTGGGCACAGTGGCTGCATATAATGGGCACAGTGGCTGCATATGATGATGGGCACAGTGGCTGCATATGATGATGGGCATAGTGGCTGCATATGAAAATGGGCACAGTGGCTGCATATGATGGGCACAGTGGCTGCATATGATGGTGGGCACAGTGGCTGCATATGATGGTGGGCACAGTGGCTGCATATGATGGGAACAGAGGTTTCATATGATGGTGGGCACAGTGGCTGCATATGATGGGCACAGAGGCGTCATTTGATGGTGGGGATAGTGGCTGCATATGATGGTGGGCACAGTGGCTGCATTTGATGGGCACAGTGACTGCATATGATGGGCACAAAGGCTGCATATGATGGGCACAGTGGTTGCATATGATGATGGGCACAGTGGCTGCATATGATGGTGGGCACAGTGGCTGCATATAATGGACACAGTGGCTGCATATGATGGGCACAGTGGCTGCATATGATGATGGGCACAGTGGCTGCATATGATGATGGGCATAGTGGCTGCATATGATAATGGGCACAGTGGCTGCATATGATGGGCACAGTGGCTGCATATGATGGGCACAGTGGCTGCATATGATGGTGGGCACAGTGGCTGCATATGATGGTGGGCACAGTGGCTGCATATGATGGGCACAGTGGCTGCATTTCATGGGCACAGTGGCTGCATATGACGGGCACAGTGGCTGCATTTCATGGGCACAGTGGCTGCATATGATGGGAACAGAGGCTTCATATGATGGTGGGCACAGTGGCTGCATATGATGGGCACAGAGGCTTCATTTGATGGTGGGGATAGTGGCTGCATATGATGGTGGGCACAGTGGCTGCATATGATGGGCACAGTGGCTGCATTTCATGGGCACAGTGGCTGCATATGATGGGCACAGTGGCTGCATTTCATGGGCACAGTGGCTGCATATGATGGGAACAGAGGCTTCATATGATGGTGGACACAGTGGCTGCATATGATGGGCACAGAGGCTTCATTTGATGGTGGGGATAGTGGCTGCATATGATGGTGGGCACAGTGGCTGCATTTGATGGGCACAGTGACTGCATATGATGGGCACAAAGACTGCATATGATGGGCACAGTGGCTGCATATGATGATGGGCACAGTGGCTGCATATGATGGTGGGCACAGTGGCTGCATATGATGGGCACAGTGGCTGCATATGATGGGCACAGTGGCTGCATATGATGATGGGCACAGTGGCTGCATATGATGATGGGCATAGTGGCTGCATATGATAATGGGCACAGTGGCTGCATATGATGGGCACAGTGGCTGCATATGATGGTGGGCACAGTGGCTGCATATGATGGGCACAGTGGCTGCATTTCATGGGCACAGTGGCTGCATATGACGGGCACAGAGGCTTCATATGATGGTGGGCACAGTGGCTGCATATGATGGGCACAGTGGCTGCAATTGATGTTTTTTTTACAGAATCAGTTTGTGTGCGTCCCCCCGCCCCAAATATATATATATATATATATATATATATATATATGTATATTTGCGCACTCACCGCCACTGCCCCCCAGCACATATCTATCTCTCCCCACCCCCCTGCTAGCACTAGCCCTCTCCCCAGGACATATCTGACTCCTGCATTCTTTGCAGAACACTCACAATTCAGCCACACACCATTTGTTGCGACAAGCTATGCACCACATTACTACTCTTTCAGGCCACCAAAAGTGTCCCGGGTCTTTTACAACTTGTAGCGTATACTAGGGTGACCAGACATCCCCAGTTTCAGGGGACAGTCCCCTGATTGAGGACACTGTCCCTGGACCAAGTCTGTCCCTGGTTTTGTCCCCAGATTGGATTTAATAGGGGGCAGGGGCAATTTCAAAGACAGTCAGTGCAGAATTAAAATAAAAAAAATAGAATTACATCCCCCGCTCCGCCGTGCCTACTAGCATAGGGGGGTTGTATTTTTCCCATTATCTGTGCCCCTTTCTGATGATCATGTGCTGGTCGGAGTGGAGGGAATATTTCTTCAGTTTCGGGCGCATGCCCATTTAGCTTTGCTCGCATGTTCTTCTGCCTTGGCACAAATCTTGGCCAGCCACCTGCTTATCTCCTTGCCTTCCCTGGGGGAGTGATCTTCCTCCGCTCCCCACCCAGTAGTACCCAGGGCACGAAGAGTAAGACTTGAGAGGCTGTGAGGCGGGCGGCAATGGGCAGAGAGTCGAGAGATTGTTGCCATTACTAGTAAACAAAAAATATGTCCCCGGATTTCATTTTAAAAATCTGGTCACCTTAGCATATACCCCCCCCCCCCCCCAAAAAAAAAAATGCTGCCGCTAAATTGTTCAGGTTTGGCTTGAAGAAAAGGTGGCAACCCTAGTAGAAACATTAGTAACTAAACTAGTTAGTTGGCTGCATGAAAGTTCCAGCAGGAAGCACTATGACCTATCTAAGCAACACCGGTGCCAGACATAGATACACTCAGTGATGCCTGTCTGAGTGGTAACGATGTGAGGAGTAAGTAGATTGCTGTTCCTACAGAGTAAACAATACAATGCAGATAGTCCTGCATTTCTTCAGCTCCTTAACCTCATTTATATGCACTGGTGGAAGCGTTTTCCTATTCATAGCACTTGCTAGAATTACTTGCTTAGCTGTCACTGTCCCCCTCCTCCTTTGCCTGCTCTCCCTAGGGACATTCAGATCCCCACCTGCTGAATGTGAATATTAATGGCAAGAAAATTAATTTCAAACAGGATGGGTGGGCACACAAACTCAGAGATCACACTGAACAGGCCCTTTGTATGATAATGTTATTTCCCAGCCACAGAATGCCCCATCTGCACCTTACATAGCGCTGCTGTCTGCGATACAGCACATAGTGGGAGGTAGATTGTAGCCCAGAGCAATGTATGTGAGAGACATTTTTACTGCGGCACTGTTGAACTGGGAATGGTACACTGCTGCTACCAAGAAAGCCAAGTAAATGTGAATTGTACCAAAGAAAAAAACAATTCTGTGCCCCCTTAAAGAGACTAAAGCAGGGATTTCAGATTTGAACACAAAAAATCATGTTTTAAGAGCAAAAGGCAAGGCCAAGGCAATTCGCTAAATTCACTATTAAAATACATATGTAGCAGCTGGTTACTTCAAAGTACTGGTGCTATTTAAATTTAGAGGGAGATCAGAGTGTTAATTTAACTCTAAACCAGTTAATGTGTTCAAAATTGGGTCTCTGTTTCAGCTTGGCTGTGCTGTGGGCTCATTCTGTTGTTGCTGGGGTGTTCTTCCCACCCCAGGGCAGTAGGTGGCAGCAGTGGAGTCAAGATTTGGGTACTTTTCCCCAGCAGCCAATCAGGAGGACTGGGCCTCCCTGTTCATGCTGGGGGAGGGTATTTATGGGACAGACGCCATTGGTTCTGGGTCGTCTTCTTCGTGTGCGGCACCCACCTTTAGGGTGACTGCACTATGGCGCCCCCGCGTTATGGCCTACCGGGCCGGGGCGTGCGTGCCACGCGGTGTTCCTGGTTCCAGGACCATGTTGGTCCGGGACATTTGCGCTGTGGCAGGAAACCCAGTGGTCGACTGGGTTCCCAATCTTGAAGATCCCAAGCAAAATAGCTTTTCGGTGGGGAGTCCATCTGAGGAGAGCTAATGAGAGGCTGGCGATCCAATAGGGTCTTGACAAACCACCGGGGATCAAGGTATCCGGACACTGAGAGGCTGGTCACCTGTCAGTCGGTACCTGAAAGCAACTTGAAAGAGATCCAGGTGTAATTCTTCTAAGGAGATCTATCTCCGTAACCACAATCAGGAAGGCCTGTGGCAGAGGTCTTTCCCTGAGTTAATTCCAGGAGGGTCTGTGGCAGAGACTTTTCCCCTAAAGGTTCCAGTTCATTGCAGGAGGGTCTGTGGCAGAGACTTATCCCTAAAAGTTTGAGTGTTACCCTGGCTGCCAGGTCGGTGTGAGAGGCCTGTCCAGGTACGCTATTCCCACTCAAGCAGGAGTGGCGCAAGAAGTGTTACACGCGGGAGCAGGATCGTGTATCTGCTATGTTTCTTCTCCTTCCAACTCTACCTTCTTCACCACAAGTTTTACTGTTTTTAACTGGCTGGGTAACAAAGAGCACAGCAAAAGACACCTATCGTGGACATTCCTTTACTACTGCTATATGCACCATACACCCCTAGGAATTCGGAGAGCCAAGGAATTGTCGTGATGTTGGACTGTGCTGGTGAGGAAGGAGTTAACTTTGCCATTAAAGTCTGGGCGCACATGCAGTGAAGTGACGTGTGCTTGCAGTGTGTGAGAAAAAGAACTCAGAGTGGGAGGAGTTACCTACCCCTGCGTGAGATGTAGGGCGAGTTTGGGGCCAAAGGACAGAGTGATTGCCCGCCCACGAGAGAGATTCGTGCAACCATGTCTGTGCCACAGATGCCATTTGAAAGGCTGAAACCCCCGATGTCTGTACCAGGAGTCAATTCGATGACTGCTGCCGCTGAAGTCCTAACCGCTACAGGGATCCGAGTGAGGACCCAGGGGAAGTTCGTCCTATTCTCCAGTGGTAGCGCGGAGGCCCTCGGACTGTCCTGCCCCCACTGTTCAGCGCTGGCAGTCCGAATTCTGCCGTTTGCTCCGTGTAAGAGATGTCGAGACTATTTGTTTCGAGTGGAACCATCAACTGAGTCTCCCCGGGATTGGATCACCATAACCGCAGAGGAAGAGGTCCCATGGCCTGAACCCTCCTCCACTCTTCCTACCACCAATCCTGACACAGTGACTGTTTCCTCCACGTTGACCCTGCCATCGGCTACTACCCCTATTGTGTCACTGGAGGTAAGCAACACTGAAGATAAAGCGAGTGTGCCTGCTGTGAAAGTGGATGCTACAACTGAGACAGTATGTATGATGGTGGTCCCTGCTTGGCTCACCTCTGGAAAGATGGGCCCCGTCAAGGTCTCTCACGGCTGTGGTTTAGACCCACCGACAAGCACACTTGACAAGGTCAGTACCTTTGCTCGAGAACGTGTGTGTTTGCCTGCGGAAGAGTATGATACCTTTGATATTGACTCTTAGTCTGATGTTGGAGATTAGGGATGAGCGGCGAGTTCGAGTCGAACTCATGTTCAACTCGAACATTGCCAGTTCGCCGAACAGCGAACAATTTGGGGTGTTCGCGGCAAGTTAGAAAAGTCTATGGGAGAAATCTAAAGTGCTTTTTTTTATAAAAAACAGCATTTTTTTCAGGTGCAGTGATTTTAATAATTTTCCAAGTGAAACAATAAAAGTGAAATATTTCTTTAAATTTCGTACCGAGGGGGCGTGTAAAGTATGCCTATAAAGCAGAGCCTGTTTCCCTGTTTAATGGGGTTCTAAAGTTCACACAAACTTTAGGTCTGTTCACAGATTCTGGTGCGAACTGAACGGGGGGCTGTTCAGCTTATCCCTATTGGAGATGACAAATGGTTTGAGCCGGAGCTGCCCGAGTCACAGTGGGGCAGAATCTCCCATGCTTCCAAACCTCGCAAACACAAGAGACGCTCTGGGGTTGCCGCACCACGGGCGGATGTCCTGCAGCTAACCTGAGGAGTTCAGGTGCCAAGCACCAGTATTGTTAAGGAGATTGTTCCCCTGTCTGCTGCTTTGCCTGTTACCAAAAGAGCGCCTGATGCCACTGTCATGCCAGGACTTGGAAAACCCGTACCTTGCTGAAACTGGCACGCCTTCAGTGCATTGTTATGAAGAGGGTGACCCGGGACTACGTGTGGGAATTTTCATATGTGCCTCCAGCTCTCATGATGTTGATTGAAAAGATGAGAGAGGACTGGTACAAGGATGTAATTTGGGACTATTTGGAAGTACCAAAGGCCGACCATGGCACTGAATATGCGTTCATCTGTACCGGTCACAGATTTGAGGGCTGCCTAAAGGAGTGGAGTCCTGGACGGTACATCTACAGTGACAAAGTGGTTCTCAAATGTCCCGGATAAGTGAATCAAGTTTACTTCACTTTGCCTGACCCAAGATTCTACAAGTATGCCCAATGCCTATAGTGTCACCTTTGTTTGCTGCTTTAAAGAATTTACGGACGGGAATGATCGCCCCTTTTCAGTTTTGTTTTCGTTTCCACCGGATCCACATTTGGTTGTATGTGCAGAACTTCGGGGGGTTTGATGGGTTAGTAAGATTAGGGTCCTGCTGGCTTCTTCACAGCATAAGAAAGAGAAAAGAAGAAGAGGATTTTTTTTATTTATTTATTTTTTTCTCCTGGTTGCTCCAATTTTAGCATGGACTGCCTTATGGTGGTAGTACCAGCGCACTGACCGCTAGAGGCAGTGTTCTGCAACTTCTACCACCGCAGAGACTAACTTATAAATATTACAATAGCACTAGGAAAAACTTTTTTTTTTCAGCAGGAAAAAAAATTGTCTTACATACACATGGTCACTCAAATCTTGGCTGAAATTTAGAAATTTCAAGAATGTGGTTACGTACTACACGTACGACGAGCCAAGATCAATGAAGTTCAATAGGCAGTTTGGCTCTTCTGCTTGATTCTGAGCATGCGTTTTTTGTGCATCGCAATTGCGTACAGACGAACGCTGTAACGGGATGACCCGTGATGCCCAGAGACTTTTTAGGGATGGGGGATACTCCTGTGCCAGCGGCACTAAGGACTCTTGGGTCTAAGGTAACCCTGTGCCCCTTTTAGGCATATGGTGGCTGATAAATAATAATTCATGTATTGCAGGATATCTTGAGATATTACACGTTGTTGGTTAATGTTGACCCACACCAGGTCAATAGACTCCTAAGATATTCCATTGTCCATTGTGTAAGGCTGTAGAGGTGTTAATTCAGGTCTGCTCCTAAGACCTTTCATTGTGTATAGATGTGTTGTGACTCTAAAGGTCAGATGTCTCTCTTCAGGTGTATTGAATTAGCATGTCAATTATGTTAAGTAAAGGAATGTGACTTGTCAAGCTGTAGTAATTACCTCCTCTAATTACGGAGACGGGACTTCTGGGGGATGACTAATGATTAGCGCAACTGGATGTCAATACCTAAAAGAATGCGATTGAAGCCCCCCATGGTGTGAAGTTGGGGGTGGAGAGTTTGATTGTTCCTGTGATTACTGAAACATGCCTTGTACTGTATATAAGAAAGCAAACCATTAAAGAGTTTGTTCATTCATTTTGAAACCAGTACCAGAGCTGTGTCTCGGTTATTCTGGGAAATGGGATGGGTCGGGTCCTGTCGGTTGGAGTGTCAGATAAGCTGTCGTGGTTGATGGAAGGGAAATCGTAAATGGTGGTGACCGTTACAAACGCGATTCGCTATAGGAATTTTTCCTGTCACGAAAAACTGAGATCCTGCTCTCAATCTTTTCTTGGCATGAAAACTGACACAAAAGTGTGATGGAATATACACACGGTCGGTTTTCCTGACAAAAACCTCACATCGCACTTTTCCTGTCAGAAAAACTGAACGTGTGTACAAGGCCTTTAGGTGGAGCTGAGCTAAAAATTAAGAGTTCCAAGTAAAGTATGTGCGTGTAAAGGCAGGCGTCCCGATACTTTTGGTAATATAGTTTACATGTATGCAGATTTGTAGGTTCATCCTCTAGTAAGTTTACATCAAATGGGTGACTGCTGAAAAAAAATCAATTACTGCATAAGCCACCTAGAGATTATAATGCTTTCAGTGAAAAGATGCAGACAGAGCTCTGTCTATACGACAGGATATATATAAGGTAAAATGTCCACATGGACAAATCAGCTTGAATTTAATTTGCAGACTGGCCAACACTATTACAAACATTTCCATTTCCCAGAGTAGGACACGACAGATGTAATCATTAAGAAATCCAGGTTGGATGGAAATCCAGGAGTTTAATGAATGTTTATAACGTTTATTTAATAGATACTGTAGCTGTCTCTAAGAATGAAAAATATAGTAATCATACAAAAGTATGAAACTGATGACATAACAGAAGATGAAAAATATCTACAGCGCTTAATTGCTTCTTTTAGTTTTTCTCAAATCAAGAAAAATGAGAAGCCATTGCAGCCATCTTGTAAACACCTGCCTGAATGTCAGACCCTCAGTGCATCCATGGTTGTTCTTTTCTAACCTCTACCCTTGAAATTATGTTTTACTATTTTATTACCGTATTTATCAGTGTATAACACGCACAGGCTTAAAACACGCACCCTAACTTTAAGAGGGAAGTTTTAGGAAAAAAAAAATTCCACATTCCCCTGCGTATAACACGCAGGCACAGTTTACCCTCTATTTTCAGGGTAAAAAAGTGCATGTTATGCGCCGATGAATACAGTATTTTGTATGTGCTTAAAATGAAGTCTACCTAAATACACATCATATATAGCCAACAATCTGTGTACACTTGACCATCACACCTACTATGTGGTCAACAATGTGTGGCCAATCCTGCAAGATACTGTTAAAGGGGTTGTAAAGTTTAATTTTTTTTTTTTAAACAAACATGTCATACTTACCTTTACTGTGCAGCTCGTTTTGCACAGAGTGGCCCCGATCCTGGTCTGCTATTGCAATTTTTGCTACAAATTGAAAATGTGTCAACTAGAATTTGTACTTCAAATGCTCTGCAAGTGTACAACTTGCCAGTGAAAATGTGAAGCAAGTTACAGACTTACAATTCAACACTGTCACAAATTTGTGGCAAGTTATCCTTGCTATCTGGGTACAGACATCGCCATTTTTATAAATAAAACCAAGTTTAATTAGCAAACAAAACTTTCTCCTGCAAGCAGCATCTTTGGAGCAGTGAGAGGAGCGGTGTGTATACCGCTCCTTCACCGCTCCGGACGCTGGCGGGGGTTAATACCGGCCGAATACTGCTGCAATTCTGACGGTATACCGCCGCTAAAAATAGCGTGAAAGGGGCCTAAGTGAGATATACACATAAAATTATATAGAAAGATAATAAGCTGCGCTATTAAAGTGACCAAGTGAACAAAATAAAGACATTATTAACCCCCTTGACGGTATCCCCGAGCGTGACTCGGGGTTGTTTTTTTCTGCTATGATCGGTATCCCTGAGTCACGCTCGGGGTGGATGTACAGAGCCAGCAGCGGCGTTCCTTACCTTCTCCAGGCGATCCAGCGATGATCTCCCATTGCTGTGATCGCCGCCGAGATCCCCGCCGCGCCATCCGTCGCTCTGCTGACTTCCTGGTTCCGTTCCCTGCACCGCAATGGTGCATGGGAGCGGAACTGGGAGGGAAATTCAAATGAATTCAAATGTTGCACAAACACAAACATATAAAAAGGAGGCGATACAATGTAAACTGAGAGGATTACACTGTATCACCTTGGAATCTGACACAGTGCCCTTTCAGTGCCACTTGCCATTGTCATTTGTGACAAATAAAACCTTTGAAAACCCTTTGAAAATGGCATCTAAAAAGCGCTGTCCTACGAATGCGCTTTTTGATCAGCTGAGCGACAGCGAAACAGAGTTGATCGCAGAACAGAGCGACAGTGAGTCGTGGGGCGATTTGTCATCTGACTCTGACACCGACAATGATGCAGAAAGTGACAACGCCGATGATACCGCACCTGACCTAAGTGATGTGCGCACTTGGTGCGCTATAGACATCGATGCAGACCAGGCAGCGCCCCCGAGGTTCCGATTCACTGGATCTCCTGGGATGAAGGTTGATGTGGAGAGGGACAACCCTCTGGCGTACCTGAAACTTTTTATTTCTGAGGAGGTAATTTTAAAAATTGTGACAGAGACCAATCGACACCACGATCAGCAATCTGCTACTCTGCGTGCCAGATTTTCCAGATCCAGGAAATGGGAACCTGTCACTAAAGAGGACATCTGGAAGTTTCTAGGACTCATCATCCTTCAAGGGGTGGTGGGCAAACCGCTCCAGAAATGGTACTGGACCACCAACAAGATGCTGGCCACGCCATTTTTTGGGACTGTGATGTCTGAGTATCGTTTTTCACTCATTATGAAAAACTGAGGCGGCGTACACACGAGAAGCTCGATCGTGTGTACGTTTTCGCCGAGCAAACTGACGAGCGAGGCGTCGAGCCAAAATAGAGAGCAGGTTCTCTATTTCCTCGACGGGCCATCGGGACTAATGGCTCGACACCTTTTCCGTCAGCCTGGTCGACAAACTCGACGGCCGGCCGAGAACCTCGTCGGGCGGAACGATGGGTTTAGCCCGACGAGGTTCTCGTACGTGTGTACGCGGCCTTACACTTCGCCAACAACAAAGAGTTTGATGAGGCCACGCATCCTGCGCCCAAGCTAAAAAAAAATGGGAGGTGTGCCAGATGATTGTCGCCAACTTCCAGCGGACCTACGTGCCAGAAAGGGATGTCAGTGTGGACGAAAGTCTGATGGCCTACAAGGGACGCCTGAGCTGGATCCAATTTATTGCATCCAAAAGGGCACACTTTGGCATAACATTTTATATGCTATGTGAATCTTCCACCGCATATATCTGAAATGCAGTAATTTACACCAGGAAAGGTACCAAATTCAATCCCAGGTACAACCGCTATGGGATGGCCACATCATCAGTCCTTTCACTGCTGGACCCATTACTGAACCAGGGATATTGCGTGACAACAGACAATTTTTATACGTCACCGGAACTTTATGAGGTTTTGCTCCTCAACAAAACGGATGGGTATGGTACAGTGAGGCCAAACCGGCGTGACATGCCATCTACGTTTGGCAAGAAAAAAACTAAAAAAAGGAGAGATGGTTGCCTTCCAAAAGGGAAAAATGATGGCAATGAGATGGAGAGACAAAAAGGACGTGTGTCTCATGAGCACCGTGCACAGCACCTCCACTACCATGGTCCGCACAAAACACGGAAAAGATGTGCTGAAGCCACAAGTCGTGATCGACTTCAATCACACGATGGGAGGTGTCGACCGAGCCGATCAGGCAATGACATTTTACCCGGCTATGCGCAAACAACAGAAAAAATACTACAAAAAGATTTTCAGGCATCTCCTTGAACAATGTCTTTGGAACGCCTATATTCTTTATAAAGCAAACACGAACACACCTCTTGTTCACTGCGACTTTATATGGAAGGTGGCTGAGCAGATTTTTATCAACCACCCGACGCCATCAGTGTCTGCTAACAGACCCGGACGACGCTCTGTTGACGTTGGCAATCCAGAGCGCCTGATAGGTTGTCATTTTGTAGACTTTGTACCGCCAACCGCACGAAAATTAGCACCTACCAGGATGTGCGTCGTTTGCTGTTCCAAGAAGGATGGAAATGGAAAAAAAGTCCGAAAGGAAACCAGGTACTATTGCCCAGATTGCAACGTCAGACTTTGTCTAGTTCCATGTTTCAAACTTTTTCACACCCAGGATGTGTATTGAATTTCTTTGTTTGACTAATTTCTTTATTTTTCTTTGCATTATTGAATAAAATTATATTATTTATTAGATTATAATTCATGTTTTTGTGTTTCAAATTCATCACATCTGGAATGTCTACTAGAGTCTTGTTTTGGTCAGGTTTAAGTAAGTAATTACTAAGAATTGCAGGCCTATAATACATATCACCAAATTTCAATGCAAAAAATTGTACCGCTTTTGGGTGTCCGTTTATGAAGCAGTGAAATCTATTTACTGCTTCTTTCTCCGGCATCCACAGTGAAGATTTTTCTCCTCTGTGTGCCTGTTTATTAAGCGGAGAAGATCACTTCACCCTTGGAGGAGTGAAGTGATCTTCCAATGCTTCAAACAGTAGACATGTGCATTCGTTTTCGTTAGAATGTATTTTCGTCCGAAAATCTGGATTTTTCGTTATCGTATTAACAAACGATAACGAAAGTGCAAGAAACGAAAACCGAAAGATCCGACATAAAAAATGCTTTATTTTCGTTTTCGTTGCGGTAAAAAAATCGATATAGAGAGATTCGACATTATAGGGAAAAGATTTGACATCATAGAGAAAAGATTCGACACTATAGAAATAATAGATTCGACATTTCAGAGAATAGATTTTGATTTGTGAGACGTAAATATTCGACGTTCCGTCGAATATTCTTTGATCATTCATCGTCAACCAAAAAGATTCGACGCTCCGTCAAATTTTTTTTTTGCCCATTCGACAGAAACCAAGTATTATTGGATTTTCGGACGAAAAACGAAATAAGTCAAAACGATTTTTGGGAGTAACTAAATAAGTTTATTTTCCAAACGAAAACGAAAAAACGAAACAAAATATTCCAGTCTGCACATGTCTATCAAACAGTGGAGAACGGCCCCTGATACTGGAATCTCGTGAGACTTCACGAGATTACAGTACCAGAAATTCACAGAAATACGGAGATGTCAGTTTATTGAGCAGTGATAAATTATCACCGCTCATTACACTGACAGACCGCGTGGTTAATGTATTTAAAATAAGGAGTCCCCCTACATAATATATATATATGTATATACACACACATTATATATATGAACATGTACACATTATAAATATGTATGTATATATATGTATACACATAAATATGACAGGGGGACATGGTTACAGTGTTGGGGGGTCTGAACGAGATAGAAAGAAGTTAAAAATCTTCCTCCCTCCTCCTCAGAACCCCCAGGATTCTCTCTTCACTCCCCGCTTCACCACCTCTGAGATGGTGAATCGGGGAGTGTAAATTCTGACACAGATCGCCAGTGAAGCTCTCAGATCGCAGCTTCATAAACTGGCCGTTTCTGTGTCAGTCTATGAGACTTCACTGTGTGTAGAGATAATTGGCGGGAGAACAAATTCAAACACTTCTCCCCCCGATTATCTCTGTTTTATAAACTGTTTATGGGCTGTGATCAGTGGTGATCCCTGGGATCATCGCTGTTCACTGCTTCATAAACGGACACCTTGGTACGTAATTCCAGACAGAATCATACCGCCAGGGAGGTTAAAGGGGAGGTCAACCTAAACAAAAAATATTAAAAGCCAGCAGCTACAAATACTGCAGCTGCTGACTTTTAATAAATGGACACTTACCTGTCCAGGGTGCCCGCGATGTCGGGAGCCGAAGATGAGCAATCGTTGCGGCTTCACTGCCTGGTTCCCTACCAGAACACAGCGGGGGTGGGATTCTGTGTATATTCTGTAAGCTATCTCTCCCCGGAAGTGGGTGCAAATACCTGTATTATACAGGTATCTGCACCCCTCCCCCGTAAGGTGCCAAATGTGGCACCGGAGGGGGGAAGGACTCCAATGAGTGCAAGTTCCACTTTAGGGTGGAACTCTGCTTTAAATAAACAAAACAGTGTCACTCTGAAGAAAGTCTCAAATACTAAAATATAAAGTCATAAAAAGTCCTCCAGAAGGTAATGCATTCCTCCGATGGAAGTGAAACCAAATCCCAACAGTAAAGTGATAATGATGTGACTTGCAAGGAACGCATCAAGTGAATCCACCACCAAGAAAAGTGCCCGCTTACCAGCTGCACAAGTTTGGATACTCGTGGCTAATACCCAGCCAGGGCCTTTCCCTCCGGTTGTCTAATTAGACCATAGGTGCAGCCAGCAATCAATCGGGAAGCTTGTTTGTGGCACAACCGGATAAGATTTAGGATAAGGTCCTAAAACTGTCCTACGTTTTGCCTACCAAGCAGGACTTTATCCCTGACCTACTCCTCAAACTGCAGGCATGCGGAATGACACAGAGATTGCTATTTAAACTCATCTTTGTGGACACTTTGCAGAATTTTGGCATCCATTAGGAGATAGCTGCCTAGAATCCATAACAGGGGACGGAACAGTTTTCAATTTTTTTCCTGCCAGCCTGTAGAAGGAGCACAATGTCACTTGCACACAACTGCCTACACTCCTTTTCCAATGCAGTGCACCACAATGCATGGCTGTGCATGCTGCAACAAATGTGTGTATATGGGTATTCTAAACTTATGGTCACACCAATGTACATAGATGTGAACCTGCCACATAAGAGAGTAAGACATTTCTACTGCATTTTCACTATAGCAAAATGCAAGAGTAATATGTTGGAGCTTTATAATTATAAATACATGACTTGAGAAAGTGCATACACCCAAAAGACGTTGTCATAGCAGTGCCCTGGGTGATTACAGTGCGTTCCAAGTGCGGTTCATCAGCCACGGCTGCTCTCCTAATCGATCAATGATGATTCTCCTGCGCTCCGGTATTTCTTACTAGTGGGGGTCATACAGTTCAATTAAAAAGTATCTTCCAGAGTCTTGCAGCCCTCCTCAGAATCGTGGGAATTCAAAAGGAACTAAAAGAGAAAAGAGAATGGAGGGCACACCGACCTAGTGTGATACTGTAACACGATTTTTATTTAAAATACTAAAATCAATGATTATACTCACAAAATGAGTTAAAAAACAAGCCTTGAAAGACAGTTCAACAGCGCCAGCAGAACAGGACGGTTGCTTCAGTCCAAGGGTATCTTAACCGATATTGAAGCTAGGCCTACGCGTTTCGGGGGCGTACCCCTTTCCTCAGAGCCCCGGTGGTCTGCACTGCTCCCTCACTGTACAGCTTGTCAGAATATATACACACACAAAGAGGTAGAAAGAGCATGTGCTGGAAGGTCACAGGTCATCCCGCCCACAGGGAGGACTCTTGGCGAGACTCCCCCCATTTTTGAATTAACCCTTGTATATACAGTTCCTATATCTCAGGCTTGGCATAGTCTCAACAATGGGTATCCCTCAGTCCAAAGAACCACCAATCTGCAGAGGAAGGGGAAGGAGGACATATGGAGAAATGCCTCCATTGTCACGTGTTGAAAACTTTGTTAATGGGGGTGCACATACCTTACATGTCCCGAGGTAGTGCCTTGCTTCACCTGATAATCCGTCCTCCTAATATCCTCCATATGGGCTGGAACGCACGCCACTTGTTCTAGAGTGGCTGCGTTCCAGCACTATGTTGCCTCGGGCATCATGATCCTATCTGCGCATGCGCGCAACGTACGACATCGCGACGCACAACGCAAAGCGACGTTTGACGTGACGTACGTCACGCCCCGCACTGCGCCGACTCACAGGAAGTGGGTGCGTTCCAGCATCACCATAGGATGCGGGTGGGTGCGTTCCAGCACCACCATGTCATATCCGCCCATGTGACATTTTACCCCCTTGCTGATCAAGCATTGCAGGGGATAGAGTCTCAAGACGGTACTCCCTCTAGTGGCGGGAGGCCGGAGTTTGACTGAGGTTTCCAGATGAAGGACCAAAGACTTCCCAACACATGCCCTAACTCACAAATAGATGCATAGATACAAAACATCGTCATCATCATCATATGTGAACGTTATGTCAGCACCTATATGGATAAATAAATAAACACCCGCCCCTAAATGAAATGGGTGGACTGGAGTCACTGGACCAAACGCCATATTGTTATAATACAAGCATCTACTATCATAAATACATGCCGAAGATGAACTCACTCAAATACATAGTAAAATAGAAATAATTGATCATACTTGATTAAAATTAAAAACTGCTAAAAGCGATAGTCCATAGGTCCAGTGAAACTGCAGTTTTTAATTTTAATCAAGTATGATCAATTATTTCTATTTTACTATGTATTTGAGTGAGTTCATCTTCGGCATGTACTTATGATAGTAGATGCTTGTATTATAACAATATGGCGTTTGGTCCAGTGACTCCAGTCCACCCATTTCATTTAGGGGCGGGTGTTTATTTATTTATCCATATAGGTGCTGACATAACGTTCACATATGATGATGACGATGTTTTGTATCTATTTATGCATCTATTTGTGAGTTAGGGCATGTGTTGGGAAGTCTTTGGTCCTTCATCTGGAAACCTCAGTCAAACTCCGGCCTCCCGCCACTAGAGGGAGTACCGTCTTGAGACTCTATCCCCTGCAATGCTTGATCAGCAAGGGGGTAAAATGTCACATGGGCGGATATGACATGGTGGTGCTGGAACGCACCCACCCGCATCCTATGGTGATGCTGGAACGCACCCACTTCCTGTGAGTCGGCGCAGTGCGGGGCGTGACGTACGTCACGTCAAACGTCGCTTTGCGTTGTGCGTCGCGCTGTCGTACGTTGCGCGCATGCGCAGATAGGATCATGATGCCCGAGGCAACATAGTGCTGGAACGCAGCCACTCTAGAACAAGTGGCGTGCGTTCCAGCCCATATGGAGGATATTAGGAGGACGGATTATCAGGTGAAGCAAGGCACTACCTCGGGACATGTAAGGTATGTGCACCCCCATTAACAAAGTTTTCAACACGTGACAATGGAGGCATTTCTCCATATGTCCTCCTTCACCTTCCTCTGCAGATTGGTGGTTCTTTGGACTGAGGGATACCCATTGTTGAGACTATGCCAAGCCTGAGATATAGGGACTGTATATACAAGGGTTAATTCAAAAATGGGGGGAGTCTCGCCAAGAGTCCTCCCTGTGGGCGGGATGACCTGTGACCTTCCAGCACATGCTCTTTCTACCTCTTTGTGTGTGTATATATTCTGACAAGCTGTACAGTGAGGGAGCAGTGCAGACCACCGGGGCTCTGAGGAAAGGGGTACGCCCCCGAAACGCGTAAGCCTAGCTCCTAATCGATCGTCATGCACAAGGCCCTCTGACCTCATCTTCGGTTTCCTGACACAGGAATTTGAATCTTTTGGTGGATTCATCCAAACGATTCCTCTGGTCAGAAGCCGCTATAGGCTCACTTTGCAAGCCGCTTAGGGCCCCGCAAAGCTGTGGAGGGTCCCCCAAATTACTAGAGGCCCCGCCTGGTTAGAAGTCATTTTTGGCTCCGCTTCTCAACTCGCTGGCTGCATGAGAGAAGAGGTAAGAAGTCAGCACCCCCCGCTTCTCACTTTAATGTAAGATGTCATTTCCAACAGCAGAACACGCTCTCACCCCGCTTCTTAACCCCCCCTACTTTAATGCGACATGTCACTGTCGCAGCGCTCCCCGCTTCTCAACTTTAATGGGACATGTCATCCCCCCTCGCTTCTCAACTTTAATGTGACATGTCATTTTGCTTAGGGTCCCAGGGAGGTCAGGATCGGCATTGCGTCCAGTGTTTCCACCTAAGGTTGTGCATCACAGATGAGGGCCCATTATTACATCATCTCCAATGGCTGGCAAGTAGCCTAATACCTTTCCACCAGTTATGACTTGGACATTATTGCTTGTTTTTTTTTTTTTTTGTGGAGGGCACTACAGATTTGTGCATACGCTAATATTAACATGGTTGGATAAACTTTTTTATGCTTAATACATTACTCCAGTGGATTCTATTGCTTTGTGATATCAGTATTGCAGTTATTACCTATTGTATGCATAGACACACAGATAGACAGATTTATAGAGTTTTTCTCAATGCTGTTATAATTATAAAGTATAATTTGTAGAGATTCTTATAAGGCACATTATCATGCACTATATATGGTGGATTCCATTGGTCATGACTTTAGTGGTCTCATGGATCTGCAGCAAGTAAAGTCAATGTCCCTGTTACCAATGTTTCTCCCGCAGTTTCCTCTTGGGCCACAACTAGCAAAAAAAGAGACTGGGACTTATGGCCCGTACACATGATCCGAAAATCGTCCGGAAAATGCCGCTTTCGAAACGATCGTACGATAATCGGATCGTTAGTACAGCGCTTCCGAGAGCCGATCAGGACAGTTCATCCGATTTTATTCTATCGGACATGCATGGAAATTTTTTTCGTACGATGCCAGATCGTACGATTTTCGTTTAATCAGTACAGCTGTCGTTCGAAAATGCAATACAAATGCATTACAACACATGACATCACTTCCGATTTTTTATTCTGCCGTACGAGAATTTTCGTGACTTTAGTAAACTCATCAGATTCGATGTGAGATTAGCATGCAAAAAAAAACGGACGTTCGTTCGTCCGATAATCGGATCGTGTGTACCGGCCATTACTGTGGAGAAATGGGTCATGCAGCTGAATGTCATTTACACATTACATTACCACCTAGTGCATGCCACAAATCCCACTAGTTCAATTAACGTGGAGATGGCCTTTAAGGGATTGAATTTACCATTACACATAATTGTTACAAATCAACCAAATACCTTTGACCTAAAACTTGAATTTTTCGTGCATCAATAAACGACCAAAGAGGCAAATAATTGTTCTCGCTATGAATATAGTATATCTGAAAATTGGAATCTTTCTTTGACTTTTTAATAAACTATTGCAATAGGATCACATTAGGCATAAAATGATAATGCAAATAATAATAATAAAAAAAAAACGATAACCTTGTTAAAATGTGAACTACTAAATTGCTACAGTGAACCTTCTGTGCAGGGTTACAGGATACATTTCATACTTTGGATAGTGAACCGATGCCACGGTTGTTAATTTTGCCATTTTCCAAATGCTACATGTCCTACATGACAAGTCTTTTCCTCTGGGATGATAAATATATGTACACAACCCTACGTGCTTTTTGAAACAGTCTACCGTATGCATTAATCAAACATATAATAACCTTGTAGAAGAAGACCGGGGCATTTAGAGCACAATGTGACTGCCTGATGAGTAATCTCCATAAAGCAAGCCTTACTGGACAAGCAGATTTCCTGCATAAATCCAAGAGAGACGGATGGCAGGCTGTTCTGCTCTTTGAGCAATAGGAGGAAATCAAAGACTTATTTGTGTCGTCTAATGCCTTTTGCTTCCCCTTACAATTTTTTTTCATGATGTTCAAACATTTTTAGATGCTGACTATAAGAAGACTGTACAAAAGAACAGATTATCTGTAAAATGTACAAATGCGCTAGCCTGTCATTTAACTAGGTTTGCGGTTTTAGGAAACTCAATGCCTGGTTGACCCAGCAATGAACCTGTACACACCTTGACTTTCCTGACATTGTTCAAAAGCTATGTGCAACATGCTAAAATTTCTGCCAGCACCAGGACGACATCAAAGCCGTAAGAAAGACCGAACATCATTCTATGAGCCACGATCGTCTTTGCAATCACTTTCGGATTGGGGGGAGGAATTATACATTTCCACCCTTTTTACTCAGTTCTAATACTGCCTGCATTTCAATCTTAGACCATATCTGGGGTCCTATATAAAGAGGCAAAAAGAATGCAGGCCAATGATATCCATCATAACCCTTTATTTTGGTCACTAATTTTAATCACCCATCTTGATGATGCAGATGATGCTCTGTGAAATGGGCAAAGATAAAACATTGGCCCTTTCAGCTATATCGTATGATGGAAGGAAATTGGCTGTAAAGATGTTTCTGTATAATCTTAATGTATGGAATATTGTGACTAATTAGGACTAAAATATAACATTTAACATTTGATGACTTTTTGCCACAATGAGGGACCTAGAATATAAAAGCCGCGTACACACAACCAATTTTCTCGACGTGATTCTTGTCAAGCCTGCCTTGCATACACACAATCGTGAAAAAAAAATGCTTGAGCAAAGCGCGGTGATGTACAACACGTACGACAGCACTATAAAGGGGAAGTTCTATTCGATTGGCGACATCCTTTGGGCTGATAATGCAAATTTCAATAACCTGCTTCCCTGTCGTTAAAGCCTACACACGACCGTTTTTCACGACGTGAAAAATGATGATGTGAAAAACTATGAGAAAAAATAGAGCATGTTCTAAATGTAACGCTGATTTCTCCCATATCTGATGTGTGTTTGCATACTTTAATAAAACGTCTATGGACATTGCTATATTTGAGTATTTGGAGCCATCTAGTGACCAAATACTGGTAATGCAGATATGTTGTTTTTCTTGAAAGAAGCACAAAATACTAGACAGGAAGTGACTGTTGTTTTGGGAGGAGGAGGTTGACCTTTTTCACAGAGGAGGTTTGGTGACCTACCCATGAACACTTTCTTGAGCAGTGCATGCTGGGTAGGAGATAAAAGGAGCCGGAGCGGCTATTTTAGGTCGCTTGAAATCGTGTGGCCTGCCTAAGAGGACCTGTGGGGAGACGGTGGCCAGATTGCAGAGACCCAGAGACACTCATCCGAGCATCGGAGGACGGGATCCACCCAGCGGAGCTGAACAGAGCGATTGGCCCAGCTGACGAAGAAGCAAGTTGCAGTCACCAGACAAAAGTTACCACACAGAGCATCTATCCAGTGGGTGAGCGGGTCACGGCCCACAGTTTGTTAAATCTTACACACAGTTAGACTCATATACAGGCCTCACTGGAAATTATAGTTCCACGAAGGAGCAGAGCAACTGACACTGAGAAGGCTTGAGGCCTATCTACCTTGATTTCTCAAACAATGTTAAACTAGTTGTTACAGCTACACCAGGAGCATTTTCACTTCAATTTAACTCACCAAAACTGTGGATTACAAATTACAAGGAGTCACTTTAGCTAGCGAAGAAAAGAAGATCCAGGACTAAGTACTTTAAGTGAGATCTCACGTATAGCTTATAAAGTAGGGGGAGCTCCCAGGTATAAACCTATATATATATATATATATATATATATATATATATATATATATGTATACTGTTTTTTCAAGTTGTTTATATTGAAATCCATTGTGCTGTCGTCTTATGTTGGGATGACAGCACAATTACTGTAATCACTTTTTTGCATATTCTACAGTAAAATATATCTCTGGTTAAGTGTCCAGTTGTTGTGGTGTACTGCTTTCTTCCACCAGGTGCAGTCAGTGGATCCTGGGGTGACAATACAGGTATTTTGTACTGTCTTACATTGTATTGTATTGCATTGCATCACAGCTGTGCCAAGGGGATGGAGCCAAGTTAGTGGGGTTTATTGGTAGAGTGCAGGCCCAAATCAAACCAGCAGCTCCGTCGGGGTCAGTCCTACATAATTTTTTAATGCCCATTTTTCACGTTGAGAAAAATGCTCTGGAGCCTACACACGGTCGTTTTTAATGATCAATTTAAAAAATTGCATTTTTCTCGTCATGAAAAACAGTCGTGTGTACGCAGCATAACACTTCCAAGATTGTGAGAGATCAGCAGCGCAGGCAGTGGGTGATATGAATTACAACCAGCTTTTTTTGCAGGAAACCATTTTTTGTGCATTATTTTATTTTAGTGTTTTTTTCATTAAAGGGTATTTCTTATTTATTAAAAAAAAAAATCTCTTTCAATCAAAGGTTTAGCCCCTTCTGTTCAATGAGAATCCATCACGGGACCCACAATAGATATTTCTATTCTAAATGCTCTTGACTGAAAATGTGTTATCAGCTACAGACTCAAAAAATGCACATTGCAAATGAAGCCTTTAGATTACCATGACAGCCAGAAAACCAGTGCTTTCAAAAGGATTGATCATCCTAAGTACAGCTATCTCTTAAATCTTCCCCATATTGTGAAAAAACCCCACCTCCTGCCACAGGGCTGGCCATCACATAGAGCAATGTATGCAACTGTGCTTAAAATGATTAAAAGGCTGGAATAGCTGATCAGTGAATACATATTGAGTTTTTAGACTTGTTTAAATCAGTCAGAAATCATATTTTATTAATCCAACCAACACTAAATTCTTCTAGGTAGACTGAATATTCTCTTAAAATACATGGCTTAGTATTTAATTTAGCTTGTTTCAACTACATTTGTTATTCTCAACCTCTTTTCAATCAAGACACCGTTTACAATTATGGACAGCCTTGAGGCACCCCATTCTAAAATGTAAAAACTATTCTAATAAATGCAGCAACATCCACACACCTAAGATACCCAACGTCAAAGATGATTTATTTTTCCTAAGCGAATACACTTTTGCAAACTGGTACTGACTAGTATTCCAATGTTTCTATTCTCCCTCAGTTTTTCTCCATCATTTAGCTAATGTGACCCCAAAACCAGGGCCGATCCGCCCTATACGCAGACTACGCAAGCTGCGTAGGGCCCCGAGTAATAGTCGGGGCCCCGCCGCTGCATCAGCCGCTAGAGGTCCGTGGCCGGCGGAGATAATGTCTCCGCCGGTCACCATTTTCCCGAAGACCAGAACGAGAAGGGGCCCTGCCGAAATAGAAATAGAGCTGCTGCGGCTCCGCCCACTCCCGATCACTGGTATCTTCCTCCTGCGGCATGTCGGCTCATTAGTTTGTGATGCTATAGTGGGATTAGCAAAGGAGAAGGACGCATTAATAAATACTGAAGATATCTGACTGCTCTGCACCTGGGAGGATGTAGATATTGAAGTTTTTTTTTCACTAAAATAAAAA